>LBNU01023586.1:0-45885 GCA_014162995.1 Artemisia annua
ATCCTTTAATCATTCAATATGTCTATATGTTGTTTGATTATATCGTATGCTTTTCTTTCCTTTAACATGCTAGGCTAGGTTTTTTTGTGTTTGCTTAGGTCTAATGAAACCTAGTTATTGATTATTTATTGGTTGGTTTGCTATTAATTGTTGTGGGTGGATGTTTATCGATGTTAGGCTTAAGAAAACTGGCAATACTCCAAATGGTAACATGCTTGAACGTCTTAAGAAACATGAGTCGGATGTGTACTACGACTATTTGGTTAAACTTAAAGCATAAGCCACTGTGTATAATCCCTATGGTATGGGCGCTTTACGCGTCACTGTAGGAGGAGATAAGAGCTTATAGAGTTGGGGAAGATTGTACACGCCCCCACGAATGTTAATAAAAAGACTAAAACCCGGCATCCACGCAATTGTACAAACCTATCAATTAATAAAAGATAACTAGGGAGTAAAGAAACCTAAGTAAACACGTTTGTCTCCTTATTAGAAGTCTCTCAATTTACTTTCTTGTCATTTTATTTTTATTGCATTAGTAGCTTTTGGGTTAGTTGACTAGCAACTAATTCCGCCCACTCTTCGAATACTCGAGATTTTTACTTGCTTTCCTAGAAACATAAAAATACAAAAAGAATCATCTCTCACCTCTAGACCTAGTTTAATCCATTTCAATCCTAACGAACACTATTCCCCAAGTAGAACGATCAATCCCCCGGTACTTGCCACTACACTATACTACATCGGTCAGGTACACTGCCTGGTGGGGATTGCAAGCTTCTCAAGATCCCTTGAGAGGTAAAACCTTTTGCGTAGACGCAATCCACGCATCAGACATGTAGAATACGCTGCTACAAATATCAAAATGTGTTGACTCCATGATTGCTATACAGAAACATGGCAAGGACTTGAGTCGAGTGACGGAGCCAAGAAACACAGTCAAAGGGGGCAACTAACGACAAAATGAGTTTGAAATGTCATTTTTTAGTGTAATTAATAAAAAATGGGTCGGGTCAGGTTGAGTCAGATTTTGGTTCAATTACATGGTGAAATATGTCGTTTTTTAGTGTACTTTAATCTTATTAACACTAGATAAAAGCATGATGTCTATTGGATAAAACCCGGTTAAATGTGGTATTTTTTATCGATTTATCTTGAAATGTTGCGACTTCAGCAGGGGCGGAGCCAGAAAATAAATTTTTTATGTGGGGGGGGGGGTACTTGTTCCTTACTCTACGGCGTATCCGCCGATATCGGATATTGCTAGTGAATATCTTCCTTGTTTAGAAGATATCCCTTTATCCGTTCCATAAATATGTTTTGGGCTTGGGCCTTATGGGCCAAAGCCATCAAGTTGGTAGTCCAACTGTCATGAATCTGGGCCACGCGTAGCGGGCTTAACTATTAGTATTGTTTACTAATCGGGTCCGTGACCCGGTGTAGACTATACGTCATCACACCTTAAAGAAACTTTTGTGGGGGCGCATATTAGCGAGCTATTCGAGATCGACTTATAAACTATGCAATTCGAATTGATTTAAATCGTTCGATCTCAACCTACTCAAGTTTGACGAAAATAACCGAGTTCGAGTTTTATTAGTCGATTCGAGCTCGATACTAGCGGTGCTCAACTTGTTTACATTGCTAATAAGGCTAGTTACAATTGTAACTATTACCATTGTCTTCACGTCAGTGCTACATTACAGTTCAGTACATTATTATTATCATCGTCTTATACCTTTAATGGTCATCAAATACCTCACATGAATTCAAAAACGAAAAAAGATACTGGTGAGGATTGTCACATTAGTAACTTAAATGTTATATTTGTATAGACACCAAGTTTGTTCGAGTGAGTAGCTTGTGATAGTCAAGTCACTAGTGGCATTCAGAGTTAATCAAATACAATGTATAATATGATATCGTTACTGTGGCGATGAAACCTGGTGTTGAACTATTTTTCATGGATATGTAACTACACAACTCAATGTAACATACATTACACAATAGATGCTAACCAAAGGATTATTAGTAAATGGTGTTCCATGGCTTTTACATCTTCTTATGTTTACCTGTCATACCTCGTTTCTTGTGTAAGGTGTAAGTTATCAATATGATTTGTGAGTTTTTTATGACGTTCCATAGATGACATGATTGGTTCATCATGATTAAGTTTTCCCATTCAAAATTAATATTACATGGCTAAGGGTCCGTTTGGTTTGTAGGTGGTTTAGAATTTGGATTTAAATTAGGATTTGAATTTAATGTATGACAGAAAAAATATATTACAAAATAATTAATTAGTTATTTATTTTTTAAAATTAAAATTTAATATTACAAAAAGTCAACAAATAGAGGATAAGTGGTAAAGGTAGGAAAAGGGCCCACATGCATTAAATAAAAAACATAAACGATAAGTATACTTTTAAAAACATGAGACTTCTTACAGGAATTCATAAATACCAGATTTAAAGGGTTGAGTCTCAACTTAAGGGTTCACTACAACAAACCAAACAACTACTTTTTACCATCATTCCCTAAACCTATGCCCAACCCCATCAACCAAACAGGCCCTTAAGTCTTTTGTTTTATTTTATCTTTGGATGAAAATGGTAAATATATATTAGCACATCAAACTGGACAAACAAATTAAGAAGGAAAAGATAAACAGGCCCATCTTCCTTATTGGACTACAATTTTGCAATACATTCAAAACTGAGATACAAAATAGAAAACAATGAAGCATAAGCACTCTATACTTCTGGAATCTCAAACATTCCATATTAACCATAATTCACCAAGACCATAACCTCATGACTATATTTCCTTAACAATAAGTCCTAACTAGATCATTATATTGTTTCCTCTTCATTTAAGTGGCCTATAGAACTCTTTTTAAGGCACCATCATCATTGTAAGGCTAAGTCATCTTTTGTGCAATCTTCATAGTTTAAATTCATACAAAAATTCATAAAATTCAAGGTCTTCTATTGACCGCTTTTCTTCGAGAGCCTCTGTTAATATTTGCATCCTTAGACATTGATGAGACGAAAAGTGACACGATTTTAAGGGGTCATTTAAGCCCTAAGTCGTGAATATATGCTCAAATATGGTCTTAAATCGTTTCTTTTGTGAATTTAGGTACTTTGAATAGGAATTTTGGAAAAGGAAGCATTTTGGACGTTTTTGGAGCATAAAAGTGCAGAAAACGACAAAGTCAAGAATCCAAGCTGGAAACAGTACCTGACGGCGTCAAGCTCTACAACGTGACGCCGTCACTCATTGAAGAATAGGTGGATAATTTTACACTTGACGGGCCAGAAACTTTTCAAGACTTTTACACGTGACGGCGTCACGTGTTAATTCACCAAGGCCGTCACGCTTTAAGACAAAGAGAGACACCCCATAACCAAGTTGCACCAGACGGCGTCAAAAGTAGATCTAGGCAATCAAGAAACCCTAATCACGGCGAGATAACGGCGTCATGACCCAAAGGGTGACGCCGTCAGATTGTAAAATCTATTTATATTTTTCGTTTTGTCATTCATTAGGGGAGGACTTTTGGTAGGAACTTAGGGTACGAACCCTAGTCGACTTTTGCAGCTATTTTGAGGTTTCAAACTCTCTTTTCTTCAATGATTAATTGAAGATAAGTTATCCTTTAATCATTCAATATGTCTATATGTTGTTTGATTATATCGTATGCTTTTCTTTCCTTTAACATGCTAGGCTAGGTTTGTTTGTGTTTGCTTAGGTCTAATGAAACCTAGTTATTGATTATTTATTGGTTGGTTTGCTATTAATTGTTGTGGGTGGATGTTTATCGATGTTAGGCTTAAGAAAACTGGCAATACTCCAAATGGTAACATGCTTGAACGTCTTAAGAAACATGAGTCGGATGTGTACTACGACTATTTGGTTAAACTTAAAGCATAAGCCACTGTTTATAATCCCTATGGTATGGGCGCTTTACGCGTCGCTGTAGGAGGAGATAAGAGCTTATAGAGTTGGGGAAGATTGTACACGCCCCCACGAATGTTAATAAAAAGACTAAAACCCGGCATCCACGCAATTGTAGCAAACCTATCAATTAATAAAAGATAACTAAGGAGTAAAGAAACCTAAGTAAACACATTTGTCTCCTTATTAGAAGTCTCTCAATTTACTTTCTTGTCATTTTATTTTTATTGCATTAGTAGCTTTTGGGTTAGTTGACTAGCAACTAATTCCGCCCACTCTTCCAATACTCGAGATTTTTACTTGCTTTCCTAGAAACATAAAAATACAAAAAGAATCATCTCTCACCTCTAGACCTAGTTTAATCCATTTCAATCCTAACGAACACTATTCCCCAAGTAGAACGATCAATCCCCCGGTACTTGCCACTACACTATACTACATCGGTCAGGTACACTGCCTGGTGGGGCTTGCAAGCTTCTCAAGATCCCTTGAGAGGTAAAACCTTTTGCGTAGACGCAATCCACGCATCAGACATGTAGAATACGCTGCTACAAATATCAAAATGTGTTGACTCCATGATTGCTATACAGAAACATGACAAGGACTTGAGTCGAGTGACGGAGCCAGGAAACACAGTCAAAGGGGGCAACTAACGACAAAATGAGTTTGAAATGTCATTTTTTAGTGTAATTAATAAAAAAATGGGTCGGGTTAGGTTGAGTCAGATTTTGGTTCAATTACATGGTGAAAATATGTCGTTTTTTAGTGTACTTTAATCTTATTAACACTAGATAAAAGCATGATGTCTATTGGATAAAACCCGGTTAAATGTGGTATTTTTTATCGATTTATCTTGAAATGTTGCGACTTCAGCAGGGGCGGAGCCAGAAAATAAACTTTTTATGTGGGTGGGGGGGGGCATGAAACCATAAAAGAAATCACAGCAAAAGATATATATAAACACATACGTAATGATAAAAGCGTACTAGAGTATAGATACAAAAACTAATGCCCACAATATCAATCATTACGTTGACCATTAAAAAAATAATAGAATAATAAAAAAAATTACGACTTGTTTGGTAGCTGATAACGACGTTTTGCCATAGCTTGAAATATCTGCATGATTAAGTCATTGGAAACAATATCGAACACCTTCTTTTCGATGTATGCAACCAAACAATCATTCATCCATTCATCTATGATGTTGTTGCGAAGCCGAGTCTTTACAATCTTCATTGCTGAAAATGATCTTTCGACTGAAGCTATTGAAACGGGTAAAACCAAAACCAACTTGATAAGTAGATAAACCAAAGGATATATAATGTGTTTCTTTTTCTTGACTAGCTTTGATGCAAGGTGTGCAATTCTTTTTAATTGAGCGAACTTAGGATTAGATTTCATGTCAAATAAGTATGTCTCAAGCTTATCATCCAAGTACACGCGATCTAACTTCGAAAATTCTAAATGATAGAGTTCGGCTAAATGAATCAATTTATCCTTGTTGAAAGCCGAAAAGAATCATTTGGTCCCAAGCAACCCATACAAACTAGCAACTCTGTTGTGACCTCATTAAACTTGCTATTAAGTTCCTGAAGAACCCAATCTATCAACACTTTGAATATTTCAATATAATGATGAAAGAGTGTCACTTTATGAGCCAAACGACGAGGTCTACCTGAAAACTACTTTATGTTAATTATTATATGTTAAAAATATACTTGAATTAAGTGCTATGTTATACTTGTGAGTTGTGACAATTGACAAACCCGGAAGTTTGTATGCATCATCCATCTTTGGGCTAGCAATGGTATACTAGCAGCAAAATGTAGATACCTCTTTGAATAATGATTCATCACTTCTCAACGTTTCTAGCCTACTTTTTGTTATTCGAATTAATTCTGTTGCATTTACAATTTCCAAATCCTTTTTCTGTAATGCTAATGCCAAGGTATTTGTAATACGAAGGATATTCTTCATCATTACTGAAGTAAAAGCAAAATAGATGATAACCAAGCTAATAGTCCTTTTGCCTCTTCCTTTTAATCACTACTTGCACCTAACATGCCCAAGTACGTAAACAATAGAAGAACAATATACCAATGTTTATTAATGCTTTACAATGGGAGCTCCAACGTGTATCGTTTGCCCTTTGAAGGGTATACTCTTGGTGTAAGCCTCTACTATTTTCAATTTTACCAAGAGACATTGCTTCCACGATCTTTAGAGCTTGTTTCTTTCGAAGAATATCTTTACGCTTACAAGAGCCTCCAACCACATTCACCAACCTACCAATCTGAGTAAAAAGCCAAGCGATATCTGGATCATTCTTAGCTACAACAAGGACTAATTGAAGTTGGTGTGCGAAGCAGTGGACATAATAAACACAATTACTAGCTTTCAAAATTAAGCTCTTTAGACCATTAAACTCGCCTCTCTTATTACTAGCTCTGTTATAGCCTTGGGTAAGAATCCCAGACATACTTAACTTATGTTTTGAAAGTAATGACTCAATTCCTTCTTTTAAAGACAAAGAGAAAGTATCGGTAACATGTACAATCCCAAGAAATCATTCAACAATGTCACCTAAAATGCATAAGTCAAAAAATATCAGTAGGAATTAGTAAGATTAATAATCATAAGAAAATGGCATATAAGGTTCTGCATTAACCATACCTCTGTGATTGACATATCTAATAACAATAGCCATTTGTTCTCTGGTAGAAACATCTTGGCATTCGTCAACTAGAATGGAAAAACAATCATCCCCAATATCCTCAACAATAGCCTTAGTAGTTTTGATAGCACAAGCCGATGCTATATCTACCTGAATATCATGTGAGGTTAACTTGTTATTTATTGGTGCATTTAGCAAGATACTTTTTTTGGTTCTTCACCGTGTTCAATCAAAAACTTATGCAACTCTTTAAAGTTTCCCATATTAATTGAGTCACCCGACTCGTCAGGAGCCCGAAATGATATACCTTGATGTAAACAACAGCGAACACAATCAATGGAAGCAAGCAACCACATTTAATATTCTTTTTTCATTTGAGGAGTCTGCTTAACAAAAGAATGCTCAATGTCTTGATTTTGATTCATCAAATCTTCACATTTCCGTTGACATTGATTATGAGAACTATTTACACCTCTAATATGGATTCTCAGATTTTTTCCAATTTCTAAAACCCTCCTTTATGAAACTCGTATCATCACTTTAAGCAACATTGTTGGCACATAAATAACAATATAAGCAATACGTTGCATATCCTTTCACACTATATATTAACCATGGCATGTATAGCTTGAACCAATTAACATTGAACTTTCTTTTTTTTCCTGCTAATAGTCGTCTGAGGAAACTTATGACCACTAGGTTGATAAGGACTTCTCAAAAAGTATGCCTTTCGAACCTTTTCATAGTCATTAGGATTATAGTCAGATAATCATTTTCGATCCATGGGATCAGCGGGAAGATCATCTAGATTAATTTCTTCGCGACTCCTTTTTGAACTTTCCCCATCACTTGGTATGTCCACCAATGCTGGTCTTGGTTTTCTTATCACAAATCTGTCCATCAGTCCTTAATCCTAGTTTTAAAAAAATCAAACTTAGTTTGGCAAAACATACAAGTAATAAAATACAAGTTCATTACTTCGCAAAAACTAATAGGCATTTTAGCAAGCAAAAAACTAGATAAATCCCCAAAAATTATTGGATAACTAATAAGCATTTTTATTGAAACAACTAACACGCATTTTACAAATCTGAAATAGAGCTCTAAAATGTTAACAATAACTAGATAAACTCCCAAAATTTATTAATAACCTTTAATTACTCTAATTTAGTCACATTAAAAATGATTAATTCCATCTCTATAAATTGATTGAGGAGTAAGAGACAACAAAAGAGACAAAAATCAATATAAATAATTACAAGTTGAAGATTTCCCATAATTTCTACACATTTATTCGAATGGAGTAAATGAGTAATGGAGCTATTTTTATTTTCTATGTTAATATACTGCTACTGCACGTGTGTTAGTAGTTAGTTTGTATGTGAATACTTTGATTTTCAAACTTGATAGACTGATATTTTATTTTTTATTTTTTTGGGGAGGGGGGCAAATGACCAAATTACCCCTAAAATTTTAGCATATAAAATATTTTTGAAGGAAGGTCACGTGACCCCTGGGACCCCTCCCTACCTCCGCCTCTAGACTTAGGCCGTATTTTATCTTCAAGATGGTTAAGATTGTTCATACCAAAACTTCAACGATGATAAAATAAACATATACCGAAAGATATATGGGTAAATTGTAGATATATCAATATAAATGAAGGGCTATTGTAGAAAAACAAGTATAAATAATATATAATATTATATTTCTTTTAATGTATGTCTTCCCCACTGTCTCATATCCCCAAAAGATAGCAGAAGTTTGTTTCTCACACCAACGAAACTATAGGAAATAACAAAACAAAACGAGATGCGAAGATTTAAGTGGCAAAAGACATCTTTGTATAATTAAGATCGTTCTCATGTCCCCAAAAGAAAATAGAACTTTGTTTCTCACACCGACAAAACTATAGGAAATAACAAAACAAAATGAGATGCGAAGATTTAAGCGGAAAAGACATCTTAATAGAATTAAGATCGTTGGTCTCTTCTCGATGTCGAAGGCACTCATATTTGACGGCCGATGGCAGTGTAAATTACTTCAAACAAAATTAAACTTTTCTTTACTGGTATTGCCTTTTAGCTAGAACAATGTTTGGGGCATTTCCCCCACTCCTCTCAAAATGGCTCCGCCCCTGCTTGAGTCTCAAATAAAAAATATGCACGTATGAAGATCGGTTTTGAATCCTACTTGAGCAATGGTCATAGTATATTTATTTTATATGCGATTGTATGTGTTGATTATCTGTTTTGGAGCATGCATCTTCAAGCGAATAAAAGCTTATTGGGTTTGGAAAATACAAACAAAATTTAATTAGATGCTCGGTGGTTGCAACTTTTAGTTTGTTGATGCATTAGGTAGGTCATCTTCATGTAGTTGTGTCTTGAGATGTAGGACAGAAGGTGATTGATCGAGTTAATGAAATATACAATAATGAGTTGGGTGGCAAAGAGTTTGTTTTATGTTTGTTTGATGTCTATGTGATTCCGTATGAGTAATCATGTACTGTGCTTAACTTGTTTGTTGCAACATTTAGTTTGTTAGTGCATTAGGTGGTGGGTTAGAAAAACTGAAAGTTGGTGTGTGGATGCTTTTAGTGTTTTTGAACATGATTAACCACTTATCCGCATCTTTCTATTCTATGTGGACTAGATATTTGGAAAAAAAAGTTTTTGGTTACCCTGAATTGTGATAAAAATCGCGGTTAAATTTAATAAGAGCCATGTTTGTTTCGAGTTACTTACTAATAGTCTAAATTTCTAGAGATTTTTTAATTAAATTTATTGTTTTTGTAATGGTATTGCGATCAAACAAGTTATTTTTTACTTCGTTTTTTTTGTTATACAATGTACCAAATTTCCGCAGCGATCGAGTACTCAAAGTTGGTCATGAAGATTCCAAAGATGACTGCATATATATTAGAGCCAGAAGTTGCACCACATGAACAAATACAAAATATAAAATTGCCGTTTTCAGTTTGGTATGAGTAAGAATGGAGTTGTCAGTATGAGAAGAAGAATTTGGATAAATGTTAGTTCCTTTTTGTAAATATAAGCATTTTGAGAGCTTTATGTGAATGAACGATTTCACGTATAAAGTATTGCGTGATAAGCTTACAATATACTAAATACTAAATTCATTAGGTACTGATCAAGAAACTCACCTGAAATGGTTAAAGTAAAGTTTGTATGGATCAAAGTATGTTCTCGGGTATCCACGTTATATATTAAAGTAGCAGTTAACACTTACCAATGCTGGTGTAATTACACGTTTATCAGGTATAAATATAAGCACTTTTTCGCTTTCTATCAGTCTCTTTCAGTTATAAGATATCATACGGTATTGATGTATAATTTTTCAACTAAAGCAATACTACTGTATACAAACACTTAGCAGCAACGTGCGAGCTGAAATACTCATTTAGAACATATATCTATCTATCTCTATACTACATTATAATGCATTTGGGACTATTCTATAATTAGAAAGGTTTAAAATTCAGACTTTTTTCTTGCTTATTATGGAAAGATTTCAAAATTAATTTTTTAGGAAGCAAGTTGGTTAGGAAGTTTGTTAGGAAGCGGTTGGCTGTTCAAACTAAAATTATTTCTACTTATAAAGCATGAAGACAACTAAGTGTAACCAAATAACGCAAAATATCATCACACGGTACCCGCCGCAGCATTGTGCGGGTACCGTTCTAGTTATATTATAAAGCATTTGAGACTATTCTATAATTAGAAAGGCTCAAAATTCAGATTTTTTATTACTAATTATGGCAAGTACACACAATTTATAACCACCAAAACAACCACTCCAACAATTTATAACCACCCCAACAACCACTTTCCACCACCCCAACAACCTCCTCTTCACCACCAAAAGAATCAAACCCCCCACTATACATTGCATATATGAATGGAGTTATATTTGGTTTAAGTTTTGGGGACTATATGGTATCCGCCCCGCATTGCGCGGGCACCCTTCTAGTTGTACTTAAATTATCTTTGCCACAACCCACAACAACCTAATTCCTCGTTATAACTAGAGAAATAGAACCACGCACGCTACAAGAATGCTTGTGCGATATTTTGGCGTGATTGTAAAACAACTGTTAACTTTCTAGTGTAAGGAAGTTGATATACAACACATGGACTGGTATTATCAACTTATAACAGTCATCAAATTATTTAAGGCAACATGACCCACATATATTCAACAAGAATCTTGATAGATGGACCTAATACATGGGCCTAATCATGGACCTAATGCTTAAAATACTTGTACAGTGCATGCACTGTACAAGTATTTTAAGCATTAGGTCCATGATTAGGCCTATGTATTAGGTCTATTAATCAAATTCCATTCAACAATGTGTTATTCGTTACTCCCCCAATAGCAAACTCATCCAAGGTATCTCTTTGGCGAGTCATGACTATAGTTGCGGGTTCAAATCTCTTTAGAGACAGACAGAAAGGCAGTAAGAGTATAATAAGTTAGTCAAATTTGTAACAAATTACAAGGGTAAGTATTCAATATTTTCAAAACATTAGGGACTTTTTGTCAACATCACTATACTCGAGGTGCATTTACGACTACACCCTTCCCTCATTTTCCAACTCAGCTTCATAAACCCCAACGCCGCCACTAGCTCCGCTGCCCTACCACCATCAGAACCGTAAGTACGTTTTTATATATTCTTACTCGCTTATTATTTATCTTTTCCTTGCTTATGTTTTGCTGTCATAATTGGTGATTTAACCTTATTTATACAAGAGCTTGTTAATCTATTGTATTACAATAAGCTTAAAAATAAGTGTTTTCATAGAGGGCCGTATTTAGGGTAAAATAAGAAATAAGTTGAAGTTGAAACTTGCTACTTTTTGGAAGAGGTTGAGGGGTTTTTTTTTTTTTTTTTTTTTTAGATGCTTTTAGTGTTTTTGAACATGATTAACCACTTATCCGCATCTTTCTATTCTATGTGGACTAGATATTTGGAAAAAAAAGTTTTTGATTACCCTGAATTGTGATAAAAATCGCGGTTAAATTTAATAAGAGCCATGTTTGTTTCGAGTTACTTACTAATAGTCTAAATTTCTAGAGATTTTTTAATTAAATTTATTGTTTTTGTAATGGTATTGCGATCAAACAAGTTATTTTTTACTTTGTTTTTTTTGTTATACAATGTACCAAATTTCCGCAGCGATCGAGTACTCAAAGTTGGTCATGAAGATTCCAAAGATGACTGCATATATATTAGAGCCAGAAGTTGCACCACATGAACAAATACAAAATATAAAATTGCCGTTTTCAGTTTGGTATGAGTAAGAATGGAGTTGTCAGTATGAGAAGAAGAATTTGGATAAATGTTAGTTCCTTTTTGTAAATATAAGCATTTTGAGAGCTTTATGTGAATGAACGATTTCACTTATAAAGTATTGCGTGATAAGCTTACAATATACTAAATACTAAATTCATTAGGTACTGATCAAGAAACTCACCTGAAATGGTTAAAGTAAAGTTTGTATGGATCAAAGTATGTTCTCGGGTATCCACGTTATATATTAAGGTAGCAGTTAACACTTACCAATGCTGGTGTAATTACACGTTTATCAGGTATAAATATAAGCACTTTTTCGTTTTCTATCAGTCTCTTTCAGTTATAAGATATCATACGGTATTGATGTATAATTTTTCAACTAAAGCAATACTACTGTATACAAACACTTAGCAGCAACGTGCGAGCTGAAATACTCATTTAGAACATATATCTATCTATCTCTATACTACATTATAATGCATTTGGGACTATTCTATAATTAGAAAGGTTTAAAATTCAGACTTTTTTCTTGCTTATTATGGAAAGATTTCAAAATTAATTTTTTAGGAAGCAAGTTGGTTAGGAAGTTTGTTAGGAAGCGGTTGGCTGTTCAAACTAAAATTATTTCTACTTATAAAGCATGAAGACAACTAAACGTGTAACCAGATAACGCAAAATATCATCACACGGTACCCGCCGCAGCATTGTGCGGGTACCGTTCTAGTTATATTATAAAGCATTTGAGACTATTCTATAATTAGAAAGGCTCAAAATTCAGACTTTTCATTACTAATTATGGCAACTACACACAATTTATAACCACTAAAACAACCACTCAAACAATTTATAACCACCCCAACAACCACTTTCCACCACCCCAACAACCTCCTCTTCACCACCAAAAGAATCAAACCCCCCCACTATACATTGCATATATGAATGGAGTTATATTTGCTTTAAGTTTTGGGGACTATATGGTATCCGCCCCGCATTGCGCGGGCACCCTTCTAGTTGTACTTAAATTATCTTTGCCACAACCCACGACAACCTAATTCCTCGTTATAACTAGAGAAATAGAACCACGCACGCTACAAGAATGCTTGTGCGATATTTTGGCGTGATTGTAAAACAACTGTTAACTTTATAGCGTAAGGAAGTTGATATACAACACATGGACTTGTATTATCAACTTATAACAGTCATCAAATTATTTAAGTCAACATGAGCCACATATATTCAACAATTGTGTTATTCGTTGCTCCCCCCATAGCAAACTCATCCAAGGTATCTCATGGCGAGTTATGACTATAGTTGCGGGTTCAAATCTCTTTAGAGACAGACAAAAAGGCAGTAACAGTATAATAAGCTAGTCAAATTTGTAACAACTTACAAGGGTAAGTATGCAATATTTTCAAAACATTAGGGACTTTTTGTCAACATCACTATACTCGAGGTGCATTTACGACTACACCCTTCCCTCATTTTCCAACTCAGCTTCATAAACCCCAACGCCGCCACTAGCTCCGCTGCCCTACCACCATCAGAACCGTAAGTACGTTTTTATATATTCTTACTCGCTTATTATTTATCTTTTCCTTGCTTATGTTTTGCTGTCATTATTGCTGATTTAAGCTTATTTATACAAGTGCTTGTTACTGTATTATTGTATGATCGTTATTACAATAAGCTTAAAAATAAGTGTTTTTACAGAGGGGCATATTTAGGGTAAAATAATAAATAAGTTGAAGCTGAAACTCGGTGCTTTTTTGAATAAGTTGAATTTTTATTTTATTTATTTTTTATTTTATTATTATTTTTTATTATTATTTTTTTAATATAATGCTAGCGAAGCACCTCCCGAGTACCTGCATTTGTAAGTGTCGTGTTTTGTCTGCGTTCGTCTGATGCTGAGAGTGACACAAAGTTAGTAGCTTTTTGTTTACGTACTTTTGTTGGAAATGAGTCCGGATAGCTTAACGACGTAATTGCTTCTAGGATCAATCCACATTTGTTGGAATTATAGATGTCAAAGTGTTGTTATAAAATATACAAACGCAAGTGTTATGTTAAAATCAAAATGATCCAATACTATAAAATGTCCGTTTTGGTAAGTTAGAATTTTCAAAACTCTCAGACAACTGGTTATGTGACTTCAAGCAACAAAAAGCACATTCAAAAACTAATTCATGCAATCTGTTTTGTTATACAAAATCAATTTCAAAACACGATGCTAAACCCTCGCTAACATCGCGTATGTGATCCATGATCCCTGCATGAGTTGTGTTGTTATTGTTTGAGATTTTTATGTCTAAGAATTGTGCTTTTAGGGCATTGTAGTCGGATTGGTAGTTTTAGGGCATGAGGTTAGGATTATTTTCACTTTATGGAAGAATGAATGATAGGTTCAGTGTTATCTGACTTACCAAACTCCTCTGAATCGCAATTCATGGGGCTGACAGAAATCGTGGCACACTGAGTGTTCTAGTAAGCCAGTGGAAGCGAGTCAGAATCATAATAGCGAAACTGAAATCCCAACAAAACCACTGTGAAATAGTATTGGAGGTTGTAACTGGTCTAATGGATGTCCAACGGCTAAGTCTTTACTATCAGAGGATTGTTAGGAGGGGATTCATAGTTATCTGTATGTATACTTGGTTCAGACTATTCTAGAATTTCCATGTGTTAACTGATGTGATTGTATGATAACTATCTGTATGGATAGCTGGTTTCCATGAGTTCTTGTATTCACGTTACCCATAATCATTGTGAACCTGTTTAGGTTGCGTCTACAATCATAATGCCTCGAAGGCCATCAAGAAGAGGCCATTTGAATAAGCCACAGCTTGCATTCTCACGTTTGGGTCGTGCTATGGCCTTGGCTACATCTGGTCGTAAGCTCAAGAAGCAAAACAACAATTCCACAGAACACAGAGAACTTCCCTATGGCTCTGCAGGCATGAATTTCTTCAGTTAAAATTTGTCAATAGTATTCTGTATGCTGCTGTGCTGGCATATTGTTCTGATCAAATCCAATTTATGTTTTTAGGTAGCAGAAAGGGTAAATACGTTGATACAGAATCAGAATCAGAATCAGAAAAACGGAGAGGGAAGAGTCACATTCGTCTTCCGACGATGAGGACTTATCTTCAGAGTCATCTGGGGTAATTATATAATCACCCTAATAGCTGAAAGCTTTATTTATATGATCTATTACAGTTAGATTTATTTCAATTTTCTTGTGAATTGAAGGGAGATGTTCAAGCAAATTTTGAATTCTTTGACCCAAAGCCTGATGATTTTCATGGGGTGAAGGTCCTGATGACTACCTACCTCGATAATAAAGAATGGGCTTTAAGCAGTTTTGTAGACTTAATATTAGAACAAACTACTGTGGGAACTGTTATTAAGATAGAAGGAGATGAAGATAATGGAATTTATGGTTTCGTTTCTGCTCTCAACTTGCAGAGATATGAGGTGCATATTCATTTGCAACATCCAAGAATCTTTATTACTGTCATTAATTGTATATGGAGCTGATGGTTTTGTATTATTATTCAGGATCATAAATGTATGACGGAAGTGAAAGAGTTTCTGTTGAAAGTGTGCCCGGACAAAGAAATTAAAGCTATAATGCAGTCATATTTAGGACCGGAAGCGGCTGATGTGGGTCTACTGGTCTCACAATATGTAGTAAATCTGCCACCTCAGCTTCTACCACCATTGTATGATGGTCTCTTTAAAGAAATAGAATGGGCTACTGAAGACGAGGTTAGATGAATATAACATACAGTAGTAATTATAGAGGTGGCAATTTTCACCCAGTTACTTAAAACCGGGTTGATTCAGGTTAACGGGTCAATAAGGTAAAAGAGGTAGCTAAATACGAATTGGGTCAAAAGTCGCCCAAAGTGTTTTTTTTGACACTAATTGTAAATAAAACAATTTTAAACTTTTTGATCAATTGTCTTCTGAATTCGGTCCAACCCAACCCGAACCTGTGCTTTTTACCCGGTACCCAACCCGTCCATTTTGCCACTTCTAGTAATCTTTATTTTCTCATCCTTATTGAAATGAATCTCTGACCGTGTGTAGTAAACTGAAGTATACTTTTTTTTTTGTTAATCTTGAAAGCCAACAGAGGAGCTTAGGAAGTCATTCTGTTTCAAACATTATCTATTGGTCAGAAAGGTCTATAAGGTAGTTTGAAAAGTTATAGCTAATTTTCTTTTGGTTTACATTTGAACTATATTCAGTCTTCCTTTTTCATTTGTGGATCTATAGCGTAAGAATGGAGACCAGAAGAAGAACAAGAAGGGTAGTGGTAGCTCAAATGAAGAAGATATAATATACTTGAAGGCAGAAGACGAAATATTTCATAATGTACCCCTCTATTTTTTTCTTTTATTGAAATTTCACGGTTTCTTAACGTCTAATTTTGATTCTTTGTTAAATGTCTCAGCTCAGTGCATGGTTCTTCTTCTTTCCCTTGCGCGCTCAGCAGGTCACCACCAGTGAGGCAAGTTCTAATTTTAGTACATCATGATTGACTTTTGAAAATAAGCACATATTAACTTGCTGGTACATCACATATCAAATTCGGGCATTGTGCATTTATAACTTGGTATAGTGTTTGTTGTACACTTAAAATTGAGGGTTTAAAGATTGTTTCTGTCTTCCCCTTTCCTCGATTGTTTTTGGTGGTCGTGGTATGTATATCTATTGTGGACTCGATAGTTGTTTGCTCTGCAAATTCAACATTGTTTGGTGGAAGCTGGTTATGTTTTATAGTTTTATCTATATAAAAGGATTATATAAAAAATATTAGCTTAAAAAGGATATAGGTTTCCAAAGTTTTCACTTGAATGCATAAAACTGCTGAACTTTCTTTATTTAAAAATGAGTTATTTCTTGCGATTATATTTAAAGCGTCCACAGCCAAACTGGCTCGGATAAAAGTTACTCATTTTGAACCAAACCAGTTTTACCTGTTACCCAAGCAGCCCAACCCGCCCATTTTGCAACCTCTAATCAAGAATGTCACAGGGTTTACTGAATCTTTATTTTATGTTTTGGGTGGCAATTTGTGGCCTTGTTGCTTGCATGCTGTTATTATCATCTAATGTTATAATATTTTCTCTTGCAGCTGAAAGAGTATCGACCAATGGGTTTAGTCATGGCTGTTGATGCCACCAGTGTCCCGAGTTTCCAACAACAGTTGCATTCATTCATAGATGAATCATAGTATGATGTTACAAGGTTCATTTAGTCCTTTCACATCTCTTTGATTGATTATTTACCTTGAAGTTTCTGACATTTTTATCTGTTCTGGTGCTTTCACAGATCAAGACTCAATGGCTCCTTCAATGTTTCAAACACCAATGTCACAGAAATACGGTAATGATTATTGCACATGATTTCATTTCTTTAGTTAAGTAAAGAAGATTCGCAAAGGCGGCAATTGGCATGCCTGAGATTTTGTTTTCATTGTCTTTTTGTTTGGACCTGAATGTCTTGATATTCCTTGGGCGATCTAACCCAAAAATCAACAAATATTGTTAACCTAGGAGCTTTAAGTCTTCAACTTTTGTTCATTCAAGGTATTTCAACTGTTTCACCCGCACACTTGCACCCGCCGGAGGCTTCCTGGAAGCAGTGTCCCTACTCTCGGGTTTATCCTGGGGTAGAGGTAGGATCTGTCTACATTCTACCTCCCCCATACCGATCCCCGGAGCTTATGTATATGTCAGTTCTCATAGCCATATGCTGCTATTGCATCCCATTGTTCCAATTGGGGCAGCTTTATAGATGCTCCTTCACCCCATGATAAAACCTTTCAGTATAGGATAAATGATTGAATCCAGAGCAATAGTGCTATAGTGATCTTTTTGCAGTGGACATCTAAGTTGCACGGGGACGGAAACGGAGACGGGTACCGGGAAACGGCAACATCTTAAATTCAAGAAACGGGTACGGCGGGGAAACGTCTATGTGTTTTATAATATTTTAGTATATGACAAATTGTCTTTCAAAAAAACATTACACAACATTCAAAATCCAAACAAATATTACTCATAATCATCAATTAAACACTCTAAACCATGAAGTTGTCTTCCAAAAAATATTTAAGTAAAAAAAAATCAATTAGTTTGGCCATTTATGCGAAATGAGGCTATTTATTTATTTATTCATTTTTTTTTTGGAAAAGCCTCATTTATTATAGCACTAAAATATCCTATAATTTAAAGATAGCCAAAAATACAAATGTATACAATTACTCCGTATTTTGTTTTTAGAGTTACGAGTAATATAAATTTGTGCCTAACCAAAATAATTCAAACTTTTCCTACTACTATACTTTTTGACTTTTGTAGTTTTGTCAATCATAATACTCACACAAAACGACAAAACATCTTCTTGTACCAAAACATCTTTTTGTAGTTTTTGTAGTTTTGTAGTCTATCAATTGGTATCCAGAGCCCTTTTCTGGCATCACATTTTCATCAAGATTGTTACACTGACAATCTTGATTGTTGGTTATCTTCTCCGGTCAATTTCNTCGGATAAAAGTTACTCATTTTGAACCAAACCAGTTTTACCTGTTACCCAAGCAGCCCAACCCGCCCATTTTGCAACCTCTAATCAAGAATGTCACAGGGTTTACTGAATCTTTATTTTATGTTTTGGGTGGCAATTTGTGGCCTTGTTGCTTGCATGCTGTTATTATCATCTAATGTTATAATATTTTCTCTTGCAGCTGAAAGAGTATCGACCAATGGGTTTAGTCATGGCTGTTGATGCCACCAGTGTCCCGAGTTTCCAACAACAGTTGCATTCATTCATAGATGAATCATAGTATGATGTTACAAGGTTCATTTAGTCCTTTCACATCTCTTTGATTGATTATTTACCTTGAAGTTTCTGACATTTTTATCTGTTCTGGTGCTTTCACAGATCAAGACTCAATGGCTCCTTCAATGTTTCAAACACCAATGTCACAGAAATATGGTAATGATTATTGCACATGATTTCATTTCTTTAGTTAAGTAGAGAAGATTCGCAAAGGCGGCAATTGGCATGCCTGAGATTTTGTTTTCATTGTCTTTTTGTTTGGACCTGAATGTCTGATATTCCTTGGGCGATCTAACCCAAAAATCAACAAATATTGTTAACCTAGGAGCTTTAAGTCTTCAACTTTTGTTCATTCAAGGTATTTCAACTGTTTCACCCGCACACTTGCACCCGCCGGAGGCTTCCTGGAAGCAGTGTCCCTACTCTCGGGTTTATCCTGGGGTAGAGGTAGGATCTGTCTACATTCTACCTCCCCCATACCGATCCCCGGCGGGATTGGGTATGTTGTTGTTGCTGTAAGGTTTTTCAACTGTTGCTTAGTTGATTAAGTTTAAAAGGGTCTGCATTATCCTGAGCTTATGTATATGTCAGTTCTCATAACCATATGCTGCTATTGCATCCCATTGTTCCAATTGGGGCAGCTTTATAGATGCTCCTTCACCCCATGATAAAACCTTTCAGTATAGGATAAATGATTGAATCCAGAGCAATAGTGCTATAGTGATCTTTTTGCAGTGGACATTGTTATTTGAAAAGGTCATACACAAACTTTAATAAACCGTGAGTATAATCCTGCAAAGGCAGAAAGGCCTTTTGTTCTGTAAACAATGATGGAACTTTGTTGAGATACCTTGGATTAGAGGTGGCCAAATCGAAGGTCAGATCTGGTGGTAATTTCTTAGTAAAAGTTACGTTGAATCAGTTTGGTTTGACCCGAAACAGTTTATTATCCATCATAGTATCTATACTCCATTGTAAACCAATAACAAACTCTGTTGCAACTTTGTTTCCGTTTTACCCCATTTTGTAGAATGACACATCGACACATAAGTTGGAGTCCATAGATAATTGATCATGGTTTGGCACATTGGTCATGTTGTTTGCATAATGTTTTATTCCTTATGTAGAACTCGTGTGGTAGGAGACAAATCGCAGTTTATGGAAAATTACAATCCCCGCCGCAAACTAGTGCGTGCACATAGCCATATTAGGTGAACCATATAAATCTTGTTATCTTTTGTCATGTGGCTTGTCATTGCTTAGTGTCCTTAACAGTACTTGTTTGGTTTCACTCAAATCGAACGGTTATTCCTTTGTAGTTATTTGTTTCATCAAGTTATACTGAATTTTCTGGGTGGGTTCAACCCAAGATATCGTTTCAAAGTTGTACTATATCCATGTGTTCAATGGAACCCACTCGGCCGGATGTCGGTCCATTCCTTTTTGCGGGTCATTTTGATTATGATATTTGCATCAATGATTGATATTTTTCTTCATTAGAATGCAATTACAGTTGGGGAACATATGCATAAAGTTGACAACTATACAATATATGTTGTCCAAAGTTTAATTAAACAATTGTTTAAAATGGTGTTTTAAAACATTTCATAGGGACGTGTAGATAGTAGCTCGATATCCAAATTATAAGACAAAACTGATTTCATGAGTTACAGGGAGCTTGATTAAGCTTGTTTTCTTTGCCTCATGTTTACTTAAAACCATTTTTCAAGGCTTATATAATATATTTTGGCTTAACGGCCTATTTTTTCATATTTAAGTCGTAATAAGCTTGTAAGTTGACAAATAAGCAGGAAAGTAAGCTTATCATAAACCGATTCAAATAAACTCATAAGAGGGATTTGTATGGTGGCGTCCCCCGGCACCATTCCAACGTGGAAGGCTAAACGGTGCTGCCGTTTAGGCGTTACGACCCCCTCCCCCGGCCATTTCCCAAGCCATTCTTAACGGGGAGATGCATCAAACTTCTCTCTCAATTAAGTGGCTAATATAGCAATATTTTCAAGCCACTTAATTTAGTAGAATGGCACGACTAAATCGTTGAGTCAATGATACGATTGTCTCCATGTTAACGAATTCCATGCACACGTGAAGACATGAGATGAAGACTGGTTACTGTTTACATGCATGTAGTCTAATTAAGGAGAAGTAGTCAACAATTTGGTTTATTATTATTGCATTTGTGGTCATCATGTGTAAGTTATTTTAGGCTAGTAATACATGCACGTTTCCTTCCCATGTTATTCAGTTCCTATTTCTTAGGCTAGTGGTAAGTTAGTAGTTTGTATCTTTCATATATAATTGTAAGTTTTGCATCAGTAGAGCAGGAAATGAATGAAAAAGAAACTTAGTTTCAAGTCTTGTCTCTCTATATTTCTTGGAGTCTTGCCCACTCTAAGGGCCTTATCAATCCGTCTCTTTTATCTACTTCTTGGGAGATTGACCATCTATAATCGGTCTTTTATCAGTCAACCTAAGGTTCTTCCATATGTAGCGAGCAAGATTATTAATTTATGTGTCGCAATGGTTACTGTTAAGAGCTTAGCAATATGGAATTACGGATTAGTCGGGCGGGTTAGTTGTGGTTTAGCACGAGTGTTTGGTTGACTTGTAGATACTTTTTCGTCTGCTTTTAAGAAACTTTTGGTGGATTAGCTTTAAAACTTTTGGAGATACATTACAAGTAACTTGATATTAGATTATCCTAATAACAATATTAACAACTCACACTAGTGATAAAAAGCACATCACACGATAAGCATTGCACTAAACTTTTGCTCTATTATTTTCTTATTGTTTACCAATAAAAATTATCTTATCGAAGATCAAGTAATAAAGGAGTATCAGTCACTCATATTTTGTATGAAAAGAAAATTAAAGCTTTTAATTTCGTTTAAATACTCTGGGTTTGAACCGGAATACAGGTCAGTCTCGGAAGCCAGTTTTAGGGAGGAAAAAAAAAAAAAAAAAAAAAAAAAAAAAAAAGCGGGTTGAATTGCTGGTTAAACCGGGAACTGCGAGTTTGATCGGGTCAATTATAAAACATTGATTATTATCATACACATGCAAGCATGATGAAACTGTGATCAAAATGTGATAAGACCTACTAAAAAAACAAGTAACATCAAAATGAAAAACATAGAATAACAACTACAGAAAAGATAAGATACGAAAGATGAGTGGAAACTAGAGTTGTATGTGTGAAAGTTTACTTTCNAAAAAAGCGGGTTGAATTGCTGGTTAAACCGGGAACTGCGAGTTTGATCGGGTCAATTATAAAACATTGATTATTATCATACACATGCAAGCATGATGAAACTGTGATCAAAATGTGATAAGACCTACTAAAAAAACAAGTAACATCAAAATGAAAAACATAGAATAACAACTACAGAAAAGATAAGATACGAAAGATGAGTGGAAACTAGAGTTGTATGTGTGAAAGTTTACTTTCAATGATTTACGTTTTTTCCTTTTCAGGTGAAACCCCTGAAAAGCGAAACCCAATCTTTCTAGTGCATTATTCCAATTTGATCGACGTGCACTAAAATGCGTTGTCCAATAGAAAACAAGCTGTATTTTTTCCTCAATGAATACGTAATTTATAATTGATTTCTAATAAATAATAAGGTGTCATGGAAAACTTTTTTTTTTTTTTTTTTTTTTTCTTTTCCTTTATTTTGTAGGAAAAGGAGGGGAGATTTATTTCCACAAAACAATGAAAAATTTAGAAAACGCGTTTAGTCTGAGAAACATGTGTTTGTGTTTTCCATTTTGCAAAACTAGAAAACATGTTTACGTGTTGTTGTTTTCTATCTCAATTCTCTATTCACCTTAGTAATATTATAAAAACATCTTCAAAACACAAAAATAAATATTATAAACTAATCAACTAAATTATAAAATAACTAAAAAAATCTAATACGAGAAAATAAAGAATCAAAAAAGTAAACTATAACATCAAATAACGTTTCGTCTGTTTTTTACGTTTTCGTCCGATTTTTTACGTTTTCGACCGATTTTTTTTTTTTATTATTATTATTTTTTTATTTTATTTTTTTTATATGTTTTTGTCTGTTTTTTTACGTTTTTGTCCTTTTTTTAATTTTCGTCAGTTTTTTTACTTTTTCACCTGATTTTTTACGTTCTTCGTCTGATTTTTTACGTTCTCGTCTGTTTTTTTTTACGTTTTCGTATGGTTTTTTTTTACGTTTTTGTCTGTTATTTTACGTTTTCGCCCGATATTTTTACGTTTTCGTCTGTTTTTTACGTATTCGTCCGATTTTTTTTACGTTTTCGTCTGTTTTTTACGTTTTTGTCCGTTTTAACGTTTTCATCAGATTTTTTACGTTTTCATCTATTTTTTTACGTTTCGTCAGTTTTTTTTACGTTTTCAGCCTTTTTTTACATTTTCGACCGACTCTTACATTTTCATCTGTTTTTTTTTACGTTTTCGTCTTTTTTTTAAAAAAGTTTTCATCCGTTTTTTACGTTTTCGACTGTTTTTATACGTTTTCGTCAGCCTTTTTACGTTTTTATCCATTTTTTTTTTACGTTTTCGTCAGTTTTTTTCCGTTTTCATCCGTTTTTTTACGATTTCATCCGATTTTTTTTAACTTTTCGTGTGTTTTTTTACGTTTTCGTCTGTTTTTTTATGTTTTCGTCCATTTTTTACGTTTTTGCCTTCTTTTTACGTTTTCGTCAGATTTTTTACGTTTTCGTCCATTTTTTACGTTTTCGTCTTTTTTTTAAAGTTTTCGTCTGTTTTTTACGTTTTCGACTGTTTTTTTACGTTTTCGTCAGCCTTTTTACGTTTTTATCCATTTTTTACGTTTTCGTCAGTTTTTTTACGTTTTCGTCCGTTTTTTTACGATTGCATCTGATTTTTTTAACTTTTCGTCTGTTTTTTTACGTTTTTGTCCATTTTTTACGTTTTCGCCTTCTTTTTACGTTTTCGTCAGATTTTTTACGTTTTCGTCCATTTTTTACGTTTTCGTCTGTTTTTTTTACGTTTTCATTTTTTTACGTTTTCTTCTTTTATTTATGTTTTTTTAGGTTTCGTCTGACGAAAAAGTAAATAAAGGTAAGTAAACGTAAAAAATGGACGAAAATGTAAAAAAACATAAAAGGAAGGACAAAAATGTAAGAAGACATAATAAGACGTAAGAAAATGGACGAAAACGTAAAAAAGCGCACGAAAACGTAAAAAAAACAGGCGAAAACGCAAAAAAAGGACGAAAACATAAAAAACAGACGAAAACGTTAAAAATAGATGAAAACGTAATAAAACAGACGAAAACGTAAAAAATCAGACGAAAACGTAAAAAAAACAGACGAAAACGTAAAAAATCGGACGAAAGACAAAAACGTAATAAAACAGACGAAAACGTAAAAAATCAGACGAAAACGTAAAAAAAACAGACGAAAATGTAAAAAATCGGACGAAAACATAAAAAATCGGACGAAAGCGTAAAAATCGGACGAAAACGAAGAAAAACAGACAAAAACGGATAAAAACCGACAAAAATATTTAAAAATAGACGAAAACAGATTGGGGGTATTTTAGAAGAAAATAGGTGAAAAAAAAAAAAAGTGTTTTCTAGTTTTGTGTATTAAACTTGGAAATAGGAATTTTGTGTTTTGTACAGAATTTTATTGGAAAACACTAATTTGAACGCGATCTCTGTTTTCCTTGTTTTTCACAAAACATTTTGTAGAAAATAAAGGTGTTTTCCCTCAACTAAACACACCCTAAAGGTTGCACCCTCCTTAGAATATTTTGAGGTTTGAACATCACTAGCTACATGTTTGAAGATGATTAACAAGAAAAAGTCAAAAACATTAACGGGATACACCCTTAAAATTGCGTATATCTGAGTAAAAAACTCGTTAAGACTAAGTAATTTGAACAAGGAGCACTTCGTCGATCTTCTTTATTACGTTATAGGCTAAAGTTACAATTCAGCCGATAGCGATCAATAGACATATTAGTATTTGTATTTGTTAACTTATCTTGTGATGATGGACACTAACATAAATTGAATATGTTACTATTTTGTGTTTGTATTATTTCGTGAAAGAAAAAAGGATAATTATCGGTAAATGTATTTAACTTGTTATTCTTTTAAATGTTGTGCAACTAACTTTTACTTTTGCTATACTGTATCCGAATTTTTGAATTTTGATTTTTTTGTATATTCTGTAACCATTTTAAACTCTACGTTTTTAACCACCTTATAGCAGTTAAGGATAAAAATCGTCATTATACATGAACAAAATACATACAAAGATCGAAGTTCAAAAATTTAGGTATATAATAGCAAAACAAGTTGACTACACAATAATTCGGAGAAAAACAGACAAAAACGGATAAAAACCGACAAATGTATTTAAAAATGGACGAAAACAGATTGGGGGTATTTTAGAAGAAAATAGGTGAAAAAAAAAAAGTGTTTTCTAGTTTTGTGTATTAAACTTGGAAATAGGAATTTTGTGTTTTGTACAGAATTTTATTGGAAAACACTAATTTGAACGCGATCTCTGTTTTCCTTGTTTTTCACAAAACATTTTGTAGAAAATAAGGGTGTTTTCCCTCAACTAAACGCACCCTAAAGGTTGCACCCTCCTTAGAATATTTTGAGGTTTGAACATCACTAGCTACATGTTTGAAGATGATTAACAAGAAAAAGTCAAAAACAGTAACGGGATACACCCTTAAAATTGCGTATATCTGAGTAAAAAACTCGTCAAGGCTAAGTAATTTGAACAACGAGCACTTCGTCGATCTTCTTTATTACGTTATAGGCTAAAGTTACAATTCAGCCGATAGCGATCAATAGACATATTAGTATTTGTATTTGTTAACTTATCTTGTGATGATGGATACTAACATAAATTGAATATGTTACTATTTTGTGTTTGTATTATTTCGTGAAAGAAAAAAGGATAATTATCGGTAAATGTATTTAGCTTGTTATTCTTTTAAATGTTGTGCAACTAACTTTTACTTTTGCTATACTGTACCTGAATTTTTGAATTTTGATTTTTGTGTATATTCTGTAACCATTTTAACTCTACGTTTTTAACCACCTTATAGCAGTTAAGGATAAAAATCGTCATTATACATGAACAAAATACATACAAAGATAGAAGTTCAAAAGTTTAGATATATAATAGCAAAACAAGTTGACTACACAATAATCGAAAAATTGTCAAGTTAGATACATTTGCAGGTAATTATTTAAAAAAAAGAACAAATGAATTAAGTTGTTTATATTATGAAATGTAGAGAATGAGAGGTTGGGGGAGAAAGGAGATGATTGTTATTAAGTGATGATCCCAAACGAGTACAATGTGTCCCTTATTTATAAAAGATTAGGAAGGGTAAACTCTAGCTAACTAACTCCTAGAACTAAGGTGGATATACATAATAATATATTTAAAACACTCCTCTTTTGATATTCACCATTTGTTATAGGCCATAATATGCCTGATTAAAAACCTTACCAAGAAAAACCAATGTGATAAAACTTGATGAAGGGAAAAAGATTACAGTGTGCGTAACATGATTTGGTTTTTTATGAGGATGAGCAAAAACATAAGTATTGGAGAGAAAAAATAAAAAATTTGCTCATGGATGCACTTTAAGAGCCATTTGGTAACTTTAGTATGTGAACAAGACAAAATAAAAATAATGATTTAATTAGATAATTTTTGGCAAAGAATTGTCTGATTGTCATTAATTTGAGAGTAGACAAAGATAACTGTGCATGAACGATAATTAGGGTTTTGAAGGTAGGAAAAGATCTGACAAGTGTCTAGAGACAGCGACTCATGTTGGCCGACTAGTTCAAAGGTTTAAACCTGCTTTGATACCATGTTAAATATTGATATGGTGGTACAGAGCCAGCGCTCATGGCCGTTGACTAGGTCACATAATCAAACCAACTTTGGTATCATGTTGAATAATAGTAACTCCGTAAAATAATACATTTTATTGATATTATATTTATAAAGACAAACATATAAATTTTAATGGATCTAAAGCCGACAATCGTGGCCCAACTAAATACTTCTAATAAAACTTATACGTGCCATGTAAAAACAATTAAAAACTAAGTTTGAGGTTTATGACAGATATAGATGTCAAGAAAAGGGATGTGATAATAGTACCCCTTAAAACACAAGTAACACACTTTTTTAGTTCTTTCATTTAAAAATTTAATAATGTTTTTGTTATAAAACTGCCAGACACAAAGTACGGAGCATAATATATAAGTTTGACAAGTCAAAAGTATTAAAAGATAAAAAATACGAAACAAAATTTGATAAAAGTGTATTATACTGTTAGCGGGAAATAAAAAATAGGGAGGAGATGGTAAATGTGATGTAATGGGTTACTAAGACTAAGCACAGTAATGTCGATTGTGTGTAGGCCGACTGATATACCAATCGGTCATCCTTATTATGGGTAATCGGTTGCCAGTCGATTGAGTCATTTTTTTTCTCCTCCTCTGCACGATCGAAATAAACACAAACAAAATGACAAAACAATCCCACTTTCCATTTAATGCTTGTTAGTATTCTAAACGATTTGCAAACCTGAGAAGAAATTATTTTGTTATGACTGTGTTTGTAGAAGAGAGGAGTTGGGTGGCTGGTAATATTGGATTAGGGTTTGACTATGTGAAAGTTTTGGGATAAGTAGCCTTTATATGGAAAAACTTAGGGTGAACTTGTTAAGTTGGACTATCCAAATTTAAAAAAGGATTGTGCTTGCTATTTGAAATTAGTATATGTTGGGTGAGTAAGGATCAAATAAGAAATAAAAGTAAAATGAGAAGAATGAGAAATAATCACAGTCGCACATTTCAGAAACACCTACAAAAAGAGATGCATCTCTCATGAAATTCTCTTTTTTCTTTTCTTTTCTTTTTNCAAAACAACCCCCACAAAGGGCAACCCAAGCTATACAATGAGAACCTCACTGCATACTAGACAATAAAGATCTTGGATTCGAAATCCAGCAACTCCAATTGCAACCCGCCATCTTGCAGCGGGCTGAAATCCAATTCTTTGACAGCCGTTGAACGGACGAAAATATATCTTCCTCTAGGACTTTAGACCGATCATCCAAGGTGGCATGAACCAATTTATTCCTCCATCTCCAAGTGGCCCAAATACCACACTGAAACACTCCATGAATGACTTTGTTGAGGCGAGAGCAACCAAGATCAACAACCTTATTCATAATAATTTCGAGAATACCGAAAGAAGGAAAGGAGATAGGAGTGGCAAAGTTCCACCAGCTCCATATCTTTCTCCAGACGGTCTTCGCACGCGGGCAAACAACAAGGCAATGGCTGGTAGATTCACTGCTAGCTTCGCAAAATGGACAGAAGTCAGAGCTGATGTTAATACCCCTGGCTAATAAATTAGGCCCGGTAGCCAGCCTATCAATTGACGCTCTCCAAACACAGATGTTGACTTTACGAGGGATCCATGAATTCCACACATGATGCAAACCAAGGCTGTCACCAGAGAACAACCTGTCCTGTAAAGACGACGATAAAGACTTCACTTTGAAGATACCCGAAACATCTTTAGACCAAGACCATTTGTCCACTCCATCCTCAACAAGAACGAGATTACCAATATGAGATATGAGAGAGGATAACTCATCTAAAGCTCTGCCTCGAGGTGGATATCGGCAATCCCACATCCCACCCCACGAACCATTAACTAGACCCCATCTATCTTTGATAGAGCACTCACTATACGAATCAAGAGCAAACAACCGCGGAAAACGGTCCTTGAGATGAGACCCATCACAACTCTAGGGGTCTTTCCAAAATGAGATACTAGAACCATTAGATACCTTTAAGCGAAAAGACTCAATAAATGACGGGTCAATCTCATTAATTTTAGAAGTGGCTTTAAGAATATCACACCAAGTTCCATTGCGGCCTCGAACCTGTGGAGAGGATTCGAAACCACCATTCTCTCCATAGAACTCTTTGATGACTTTCCTCCACAACGCCTCTTTTTCATTCAAAAACCTCCACTTCCATTTGCCAATAAGCCCGAGATTTTTAGCGAGGAGACTACCTACACCAAGACCACCCATCTTATGGTTGAGAAGGATGCTATTCCACTTGACCCAACTAATACCACGAGAGCCGTCTTTGAAACCCCAAAAGAAACGCGCTCTAATGGATTAAAGGAGGTTGATGACTTTAAGCGGAACTTTGAAAAGAGAGAGATAGTAAACAAGAATACTACCGAGGATAGACTTAATGAGCGTAAGCCTCCCGCCGACGAAAAGGGATTTAGCTTTCCAAGCGGAAAGCCTATTTCTAAGACGATTAACTACATCACCCCACCCTTCACAAAAATGCATCTTTTTCCCGACGGGAAGCCCGAGATACATGAAAGGAAGAGTGCCATACGAGCAACCAAGAGATGTGGCAACTGATTCAACTTCTTCAGTATCTACACCAACCCCGAAAATCCTACTTTTAGAAAGATTCACTTTTAACCCGGAAGCTTCCTCAAAACACTTCTTCATTTGAAATGTATTGCTGAAAACATTTCTCATTCTTATTATTTTTATTTTTCTTCTTAGTTGATCCATTCCCTATACTGGGTTGCTAAATCAATAATGGGATAATTGTTTAATTTGAACTACTAAACTACTTAGGCTACTTATTTGATTACAAATTATTTAGGCCGAGTGGTATTAGTTTTGTTGTTAAAAAGTTGTGAAAAAAATAAATAAATAAATGTCGATCGTTTTATTGTGGCGAAAAGTCGTCTGTAAGTTGCCGGAGAGAAAGATGATGTCGCAGGCAAAATGAAAGTCCACGAAAGTTACCATGCTTAGAGCATCCGTAATGCACAAACTATCAATAGATTTTTACTATTACCAAAAGTTTTTTGAAAGGGTTTTTTTTGCATTGTAGTGAAAGCTTTTTGAAAAGCTTTATAGAAAGACTTGACAAACTCAAAGCCTTTCCTCAAAATTTTTTACATTAAGGGCCCGCTTGGTTAATGGTTATAAGGGGTAAGCAATGGCTAAGATAATGATTGATTGAGCTTGGTTAAAGGGAATATAAAGCCCCATCACCTAGTATTGGATAATACCCCATTCCTCAACAAATTGAGAGGAATGCTCATTATATTGCATTGTATTCCTTTTACCATTACTTTTCCCTTTCCTTATTTGAACCAAGCAGGCCCTAAACATGAGAAACATTAAATGCATTAAATGCAAAAAGTTAATCCATTAATGACTTTTTAATTGTAGATGCTTTTAATCTAAGAAAATTGGAAAATGATAAACGGGACTAACTAAATGGACCTAAAAGGGGACTTACCGCATAAATGACTTGTACAGTTAATTAGGTCCCCTTTTAAGTCCATTTAATTAGGTCTATGTATCAAGGTTCAAGAAAATTAGAGCAGAAGGTGCAAAGACGAAGCATGCCTCGCCAATCTGACATGGAGGCTCTTCCATCCCTCTTCATGCCTCTTCATTACACCGCCCCCCTCTTCATTTGCTTTTTCTTCGTCTGCACGGCGAACCAAAAATTCTGACATTGTACCCTTTTTTTTTTGAGTGGAAAAAAAATAAAGGTGTAAGTGGTGGGCGCCAAATGAGTAAGTTGAGGTTAGTTGTTGGTGAAAGAGGGTTAATTGTGAAGAGTATTTAAGGTGATGTGGCACCCATGAACTCAAATGAAGAGCTTGAGCTCTCCACTGCACCTTCCGCTCTTATGCCCTAGAATATTAGTGGTGGGACCATGTGACACGTGGCAATCTCACATGGTGGGACTATCTGAGGTTGATTATGCGTCAGATCAATTGGGGCCGTTCTTTCTTTCAGTCTTACGATGGACCTGCACTTGTCACATGCACAGCCTACTTTTTACTATCCCTGTAGCGCAATGTACAACTTATACATGCATGATCATTCTATCAACGAATAGTAGTGTGGTGCTCATTCAGTCATTTGTTAGTTTCTTTTCATTTTCCTTGGTATGTTTTTTTTCAAAACTGTGCCTAAGATATACATTTNACAGGAATACTACCGAGGATAGACTTAATGAGCGTAAGCCTCCCGCCGACGGAAAGGGATTTAGCTTTCCAAGCGGAAAGCCTATTTCTAAGACGATTAACTACATCACCCCACCCTTCACAAAAATGCATCTTTTTCCCGACGGGAAGCCCGAGATACATGAAAGGAAGAGTGCCATACGAGCAACCAAGAGATGTGGCAACTGATTCAACTTCTTCAGTATCTACACCAACCCTGAAAATCCTACTTTTAGAAAGATTCACTTTTAACCCGGAAGCTTCCTCAAAACACTTCTTCATTTGAAATGTATTGCTGAAAACATTTCTCATTCTTATTATTTTTATTTTTCTTCTTAGTTGATCCATTCCCTATATTGGGTTGCTAAATCAATAATGGGATAATTGTTTAATTTGAACTACTAAACTACTTAGGCTACTTATTCGATTACAAATTATTTAGGCCGAGTGGTATTAGTTTTGTTGTTAAAAAGTTGTGAAATAAATAAATAAATAAATGTCGATCGTTTTATTGTGGCGAAAAGTCGTCTGTAAGTTGCCGGAGAGAAAGATGATGTCGCAGGCAAAATGAAAGTCGACGAAAGTTACCATGCTTAGAGCATCCGTAATGCACAAACTATCAATAGATTTTTACTATTACCAAAAGTCTTTTGAAAGGGTTGTTTTGGCATTGTAGTGAAAGCTTTTTGAAAAGCTTTGTAGAAAGACTTGGCAAACTCAAAGTCTTTCCTCAAAATTTTTTACATTAAGGGCCCGCTTGGTTAATGGTTATAAGGGGTAAGCAATGGCTAAGATAATGATTGATTGGGCTTGGTTAAAGGGAATATAAAGCCCCATTACCTAGTATTGGATAATACCCCATTCCTCAACAAATTGAGAGGAATGCTCATTATATTGCATTGTATTCCTTTTACCATTGCTGGCCCTAAACATGAGAAACATTAAATGCATTAAATGCAAAAAGTTACTCCATTAAAGACTTTTTAATTGTAGATGCTTTTAATCTAAGAAAATTGGAAAATGATAAACGGGACTAACTAAATGGACCTAAAAGGGGACTTACCGCATAAATGACTTGTACAGTTAATTAGGTCCCCTTTTAAGTCCATTTAATTAGGTCTATGTATCAAGGTTCAAGAAAATTAGAGCAGAAGGTGCAAAGACGAAGCATGCCTCGCCAATCTGACGTGGAGGCTCTTCCATCCCTCTTCATGCCTCTTCATTACACCGCCCCCCTCTTCATTTGCTTTTTCTTCGTCTGCACGGCGAACCAAAAATTCTGACATTGTACCCTTTTTTTTTTGAGTGGAAAAAAAATAAAGGTGTAAGTGGTGGGCGCCAAATGAGTAAGTTGAGGTTAGTTGTTGGTGAAAGAGGGTTAATTGTGAAGAGTATTTAAGGTGATGTGGCACCCATGAACTCAAATGAAGAGCTTGAGCTCTCCACTGCACCTTCCGCTCTTATGCCCTAGAATATTAGTGGTGGGACCATGTGACACGTGGCAATCTCACATGGTGGGACTATCTGAGGTTGATTATGCGTCAGATCAATTGGGGCCGTTCTTTCTTTCAGTCTTACGATGGACCTGCACTTGTCACATGCACAGCCTACTTTTTACTATCCCTGTAGCGCAATGTACAACTTATACATGCATGATCATTCTATCAACGAATAGTAGTGTGGTGCTCATTCAGTCATTTGTTAGTTTCTTTTCATTTTCCTTGGTATGTTTTTTTTCAAAACTGTGCCTAAGATATACATTTATTTCGAACTTTACTTAAACTTTTGTCATATTGCAAAAACTACTGTTTTATAATTAATTTTATATATATTTAAAATGCAAGTTTTAGATATATAATGTACAACATTTTTGATGTATGTTTGGATATATCATAAATTTTCTACTAAAAAAAGGGTGATATGAAATTACCCTTTTTATAAATAGCAAAATTACCTTTATCATTCATTGTGTAGTTTAATATACTCGTAATTAATATACGATAAATGACCGACAAAAATCACAAACTATCATATTAGCTTTTGCACACTAGTATAACATTATTAAAACTACACTTTTTTCTTAGACCAATGTCATTACGAAATATCACTCTAAGGGCATCCACTATAATAAACCTTTATAAAGGTTTATAATTGATTGATGTCATTAATTCTTAAACCTTTTGGTTGTATAAACCTATTTCCACTATACATAAACTTCCTAAAGCTTTAAAAACATCATACATACCTCAAATGCATTAAATTTTGAAGAGGTTCAAGATATTAAACCTTTTCATGCCAAGTAAGCATGAAATAGGTTTCCACTATGGTTAACAAAAGTATAAACCTCTTCATCCTATTATAAACCTATTTATAAACCACTATAGTNAAAAAAAAAAAAAAAAAAAAAAAAAAAAAAAAAAAAAAAAAAAAAAAAAAAAAAAAAAAAAAAAAAAAAAAAAAAGTGCAAGACTTTTTAGCATTGGAAAAGATTTTGAAAAAAAAAGTTGGGAAATTAAATGGAATAACTTATGTTTAATCTAGAAAAAGTTTTTAACGGGTTGATGTAATGCTAAATTGCTAACTAGTTATAATGCCCGCACACGCGCAGGATTTTTTCTAAAAATTTTAATAACATATTTTTGTTTATTAAAAAACAAATAGCTTGTTTTTTGTTTTTATTATGGTGTTTAAGTTTGTTTTATAATTATGTTTGATGTACGTTGTAAAAGTTCTTATATGGTATTTTCATAGAGGGTAAAAGAGAATGTCTTTCATGATTAAATACTTCATATGATAATCCGTAATGATAATGTTATCAAATGTTTCGACCGAAGGTCTCAGTTTGTTTCATAGGAGGAATACATATTGCTTGCACAATAATAAGTTGTAACCTTGACATCACTTCCTTTACAGTAGAAAACTTGTATACGTGGCCAAAAAATATTAACACCAATTTGCCTTGTTTAAGAACCACTGCTCTGTAACAACAAAATATAGAATCCATCCGCACCCATGTTTCACATATCCTTCAAGTTGTTGATTTTTTAATTTGCTTCTTCATAAATGTGTCTACGCAATGAGTAAAAGGTTAAGTTGAGGTGAATGAAGGTTTCAAACTGAAAGGGCCTGCGTAAATCATAATCATTCTTTTCTTAGATAAGGCGTCAACGTTTTATTAAAAGACGATATACAATGTTCATAACTTTTTATTTTTCAAGCTTAGAAAAGCTAGCTTTACATTCCTCTGTCTCACGAATGCGCACTTCCAAAACCTCAATGTCACCAACATGAAAACCGAAGGTTAAAACACAACAAAAAGTACATGTCATGCGATAGTACCTTTAGGTCAATCTAAGACACCTTATCACACTAATAAGCAAGATTTAGTTTCATGACCTACAAACAGAGAAACAATATCAAAACTTATCATGTTATAACACAAAATACTCAAGGCATTTCGCTAATGAGCATTACTTAGTTCCATAACCTACAAACAGAGAAACAATATCAAAAGTTACCCTATTATAACACCCTATCAAAAGTTAACGCGGTAAACCTCATCAGATTTAGAAGCTGGAATCTATGAATGTAATATCTTCATACTAAGATCTTTAATCTCCTTTAAAAGCATATGTTTACAGGTCTAGAGGGGAGGTTTACAGGATCGAATGATCATAACAATCATGCAAAACATCATACAAAATCAATAAAACATAAAGTGAAACAGGAAGATATGGGTTTGAACCCTATAATCTGATATATAAATATGGATGGGTTACCAAATAATGTTACAGATTCCTAACTATACATACATAATGAAAAGGTGTAAATGAAAGGATGTGATGGTTCATTTTGAACCAGAAGTTGTGTCCTTTCATAATACAGTAACTAACTATAACTAATTTTAACTAACTATTCTAACCGTAAATAACTAACTAAATGTAACTGCTATGTTCCCTGTGATGCTGGTGCGAATTGCAGCCCAACAAAAGATAAAACATGCAGCCTTGATTTTGAAAACAAAGATTAATGGATTATGTTTTCTAACAACATAAATGACTCAAAACACCGTGAGTTTCTTACATTTGAGAAAGTCAACTCACATCCTTGAAAGCTACATCTAATCCTCTCCTTAGACACCCCTTTATCATGTTTGCGAAGGTGACGTTTGATGTTCTTCTTCAGTTGTTTGCTCCCGCAAATCTCACAGTTGATGTACTGATGGCAAGTTTGGAGGTGAGCCGTTAAACATTGCTTATTGGTGTAAAATTTCATGCAGCCCGGTTCTCCAAACAAAAAGCGTCAACAATTTCCAATTGAACTGCGATAATCGACAAATTAGTATATAGCCATCAAAAAGCATAAACATCAATTAGCTTAACCAAAATAGATATATATTCGCCATGAGAATTTTGATGTTTTTGTAACTTTGATGCGTATCTGAAAGCTTTCCCACAACCAGGTTCCATACAAACATGTTTATATTCATCATTCTTGTCATCGGCCTTATCATGGAACCAATATCACAAAAAGCAAAAACGACTGTATCTTCACTCAATCCCAACGAAGACTCAATAATATGATATACTAAGTAACTTAACCGGTAGTCTTTAGGTCTAAACCTTATACTAATAACCGTATATTTTATACACTAAATAATTGATGTTAAGCAATACACTAATAACCTTATACTATAGCTCGTAGTCTTTTAAACACTCAAAAGTGTGAACCTACTTTATATAATACGCAATAAGTAGTTAAGTTGTTTGTATAAGCAGTCTCAAAACTCCCTTTAGGGATGTCACTTTATATATAAATCATTAAATCTTTATAACTTGTACACACAGTCAAACGTATTGTATATGATTGATTAAAGTTTATTACAATTGCAGAACACATAATCACTTACCAATGCCATACACCCTTAAAAGTAGTGACACTAATACAAATGCGTTTGTGGATTGTGATTGGTATGTGTATTTTCACATACCTTTTATTGACCAAAACCCGACCAAATTGACCAAAAACTAACCCATAAATGCCAAATATTCGTGTTTTTGTGTTTTTGAATGTGCAGGTGTGGATTTATAAGAAATGGACGAAAAGTCACGAGAAAATGACAAAACGAGCACGGGATTTTGGAAAGAGTGTTTAAAGCCGGAGCCGGGAAATCAATGAAGTTCAAAAGTCAACTTTGGACCTTGAAGAATCATAATTTGTCAAGTTCAGTCCTTGGAAGAATTTTCAGAAATAACAATAATAGTCCTTGGATTTTAGCAATTGTCAATTTTGGTCCTTATGATTAAAATCCTAACCTACATCTACTTAACCAAAACTACCCAAAATAAATAACCCAACTTTCCTAAACCCACCCTTCTTGCTGGCCCAAAATAAACACAAGCCCACCACCTCCCATCTTATTTAACCCGTAACCCATTTTCACCCCAAACCCAATAGTCAAACCCCCAAAACCCACGGTCAAATTTATTATAAACCATAAAAATATAAAAACACGCCCCTTTTCACTGTGTATCTTCCCCAAGGTTTACCCTGCTCCCATCATAATTACCAAAGATTCTAGTACGAGGTTCTAACCTTCCAGAAGGTCTGACATGTCAGAATATGGCATCATATTTCATCCAACGTGGGTATTATGAGACATTTGATTGGACAAAGGGACGTGGCAGGTAATCCAAGGGCTCAAGAATGGATAAGATGTCGACATCTTTGGTGGGATAAGGATCAAAGGCTGTGGATAAGGGTTCTGGATCCTTCCCAAACCCTAGGAGCACTCACCTTGAGCTCGACTATATAAACTCCTTCTCACCCACAGAAAAACTCCATTAGGAGTAGGGTAGAGTAGCAGTAGGGTAGGATAATTAGCTTACTTTCTGCTTTTAAATTGATGTAATGTTCTGATTTGTAAGCCTTTTAATGTTTTAATGAAAATTAGTTTTTAATGTTTTTAAGCCGTTTGTTCATTCAAGCTTATTCTTGCTTAAAGCTCTTTACTTTCTGCTATTTCGAGTTAAATTAAGTTTGTTTAAAGCTTTTGTTAAGTTTACTTTCTGCTTGTGATTCACTTTGCTAAAAATCCATAAAAATAACAAAATCTTTGAAAAATAAAAAATATAATAAGCTGAGGATATAAGCTTTTATAAGCTCAAATCATCCTCTGGATAAGCTCAGAAAGCTCTCTCATAGCTTATCTGAGCTTATCTCACTAGCTAATAGCCTTTTCAATTGAAGTCCATTTCAAGTAAGTTTTCTCATTTTTATATTTCTTCATCTTTAATTATAGTAGCTTATAATTGTAGCTTGCTGCTTATTAGTATCTAGTACAGCTTATTAGAATTGTTTAAGAACTTTGATTGGCTTTTATATGCTGTAGTTTAGAATTGCACTTCTACTGCCCCGTTTTAGCCTAATCTGCTTCTGCGTGTTCTTGGTGTTATGTGATGATTTTGTTTGTTCCATTAGCTTTAATATCCACTAGGTAACCTGTTTCAAACATAAAATCAGTAGGTGATAGGCTTAATCTCATAGTTGTAGTGTAATATTAGGAATGAAGGGGTGTTTGGTTTAGTTGAAATCTGCATACTATAGTCGTTTATCTGCTTCCTTTTCTGTAACAACAGTTTTCTTTGATAATAATATAGTTACTTGAGTAATAAAAATAGATACTATAACATAAAAAGTCAAAATTCACTCAAAATCTCATTGTTGCTTGTTTTAGCTGCTACTGTTCATATAATTATTTGTCAACTGTTACATTTTGTGTTTAAGGTCGTGATTTCAGTGTTTATACAAGTTCAAACAACACCTAGTAATGGAATTTAGCTGTTGAAATTAGCTAAAGTCAAACCTAGGTTGCATTATAAAAATCAAATCTGCTGCAGTTTTCTTTTGGTTACCAGTTTTGCACATCTGTTCTAGGGGATAATTAGGCTTCAATTGGTGCTTATATTTTAGGGCTTTTAGGGTTTTTAGGGTCTCTGCTAGGTAATCTTGCTTTTTCCCCCTTTTCCTTCCACTGAACTGCTTATTAGGTAGCTTATATGTAAGCCATAAGTAGGTACCTTGAGCCTTGTTTCTGTCCAACTCACCCAATTTGTCAAGTGCTTATTCAGCTTATCCCTTGTGCTTAATTGATCATTTTAAGTTGCATTATGCTTGATATAGTGTGAGTAAGCTGTTTTGTGAGTTTGGTGCTTATTGGTGCTTAATAGCTTATTAATAAACCCTTATCAAACTGCTTATTTTGTCCAAAGTGCTTATTAGTATTAGATAACTAGCTCAGCTTATTTTTCCTAGGTTCCTTATCTTATTTTAGATTCATCTGCCAAATTTCAGATTTTTATATGATCATTTAGTATTTATAATAGTTAAAAGTAGTTTTTAAGTATTTTTAAATCCTTTTTAATTAATAATAATTCATAAAAAATCCAAAAAAATATTTTCAGTTTTAAAATTATTATTAGGTTATTTTAGAATTTTAAAAATTAAATTTTTATTTTTCTAGCTTTATTTATATTAAATAGTATTTTAGTATATTTTAAGTAATTAAAAATAGTTTTTAATTAATAATAATTAAATAAAAATTCAAAATAATATTTTTCCTTTTCCTAAAATTTTCTTTTGTCATTTAGAACGTAGAAAAATCATTTTCGTACCCGTAGGATTAGTATTGCTTTAAATTCACTTTTTATTTCGCGCTCATACGTTATTTTTAATTAGGTTACGCGTTTTTAGTTTAGATTACGTTTTTAGTTTTGATTTCTTTACGTAATTGTTTATAGTACTCTTTTATATGCTTTTCATTATCATTTCACTTTCCGTAGTTATAATTTCTCTTATATTCACTTTTATTCTATTCACGATACGAGTCAAAAACTAAAATCACGATTCCATTCGACCTTCGCTGGGAGAACGACCCGGGGAAATACTTACCCTAGTATTCCTTCGGTAAAATTCACTATACTAAAACGACTAATCAGTGATCATCGTATATTCTAATGTTATATAGTTTTGCGTTTTGAGATTCATAGATGTATGTGTGATATCAATACACATGGGTTATGTGTGATTGGTTAGTTGGAGGATCAACCATTAAAATATACCAGGCGTCATTGATTTACTATTAGTGTTCAATAATGCTTCGTGATATCAATTTTTTTAGCCCAATTTTAGATTATGCTTGAAAAAAGTAATATTAATTATAATCAGGAACACAAGAGGGGACTCATATTCAGTGTAAAACATTCAGCTTTCGGCCTTTTGTAGCATATACACAATTATAATAGAAATATCAACTAACCTTCATTCCGCGTTCTCTTAAAGCAAGTAAATCATCAGTACATATAGCCTTGATGTCAGCCCCTCGAGAACTCATCTAAAGTCATAATGAACTCTTCCATGTTGGGATCAGCGGCCAATGTCGAAATCGATGTGTGTATCTAGATTAGTACAATCATCAAGCATATCACTCACAATAATTATAAATAAACTATCTTCTATAGCCGATTTACTTTGTGTCTCAAACGTGTCAATTCAAAAGCGATGAAGCAAGTCGAAATTCACCCAAAGTATATTTAAACGCATGCTACCTCCTAGAAAATTTTAATTTTAAAATAGAGTTGATGTATGTGAAGGCAACTCAAGTATCATACTTTTTTCATTATAGGCCAAGTATACAACCTCTTAAGATAATTTGAACAATTAAAAAGAGATTGGTGAAGCAACTTTTTAACTTTTATCAATTAATGATTTATATGAAGAAACCAGGTAACTGACTACCGAAAAGCAAGAAAAAGTTCCAGCATAAATATGAAACATTTGAAGCTTGTTACCAAAAATAATTGACTATCATGATTATTGTGTTTACAAAAATTAGCGATTTGTTAATGAAATGATGACTATTTTAAATTGCAATGGCTATGACTGATAATCACGTTCCTCGTCCAAAATAATGTCCCTTAAGTTTTTTATCATGTCTTTCCCAAACTTAATTTGCGGATAGAACACAACTCATAATTGAAGATTACATTACCTCCTTCTTTGTATGTGTCAGGAGCAGCAGCGGCAACCTGCCAGCACAGAAACAACAACCTATTAGCAAATCAGCAAGCTGCAAACAAATCCCATTTTCAAGAATATAATTTAACTCTAAAGTTTAAAATAGCAGCTAAGAACACACAAACACGATGAACACAAAATCATTAAACAAATCCAACAAACACAATCCTCACAAACACTATGAAAACCGCAAATGAGATAGACTCTAAATTTATGAAAACAATAAAGAAAACCAATTTTTGAAAATGCCAGATTTTAATAAAAAAGTGCACCTTCCAATTCCCTGAGAGGAATATGAACAGATTTTTCAAAGCCACACAACCAGAAGCACGATAAAAAATCTCAACCGCCATCCTAGACTGCAAGTATGAACAATAATCGATAAACTTATCCAATTTACTAATCACGTCTTACAAATAAAATGATCAGTTATAATGGACATAACGGTTTGTTGGAGCAACATCAGAACACCAAATGTTTATTGGATGACACATATAATCGAGTAAAAAAAACGAATTTGATTAAGGAATAGCATATAACCTGTGACAGTTGCATAAAATGAGTACTTGTGACTCACAACTTCCCTTTCGAGTGTTAAATTAACCTCCCTTTTTGCAAAACACATGAAACAACTAATGTCAATATAACAAATACGGAATACAAATAACTCCAAGTCTCCAACATAAACAAAAACGGACAAAAACCCATCAAAGAACCTGTTTTCACCACTACTGTTTGTTACTTGTTTTGTCATGTTACCCAGGCCTGCCCATCTCACCATCTCTTTAAATATCATTTTACGTATTAACATGTCATCATGTAATACTGCGCGAGTGGAAACGTTATAAGGCATATACTTAGATATGGGTTTCGTGAGTTCAGTTAAGAATTACTTGGTAAACTTCTGATATATACAAATAGCTGTTGACCATGACGTGTTCAAGAACGGAGTCTGGACAATTTTTTGTTTGACTTGAATGCCCATTGACCCTGCCATAACATGCCATCAGCCTTCTCATAGATTTGGACTGATTTTAGGATTGACCAAGCACCCATAACACATCGCTAACCATAAGCAAGTCCAATGTGTGTATCCTTTATTCCCCTACAATTAGCCTACAATCAATACGAAAATACTGTAAAAACGTAAACATTCTATCGGAACAGCAAACCGGTCCTCAAACAATACACTCTTTAAATGTTCATGGTCAGTATGTTCACTAGTAAAAGTTTCATCAACATAGAACCCTTAGCATGTCCAATGTCGTATAATACCAATACAATCACTTGCAATTGGTTCTTACGTAGTATTTGCGATTTGGACTATATATATATATATATATATATATATAATATATATATATACTATATATAATATACTATATATATATAAATGCAAACATATCAATAGTCTATATTCAATCAAGGTCATAATTCACTTTGGTAACTACTATAACTCAAGAGTAAATGGTTCAAATAAATAGCTCAACTACCACTACCTTAATTCACATAAACTAAGTAAATAACTTGCTCAAACATAAGCAACTTACCTGGTGAGCTTTTTCTGTTTCAACTTAATAAAGATAAATCATATCTCCTAAAATTAATATGCTTCTATCATATCGCCACTATGTCTAAAACACCATCAAAACAATATAAACCATAATTCGACCATCAATGAAGAAACAATTGCTTAATCTACACCACCAATGTCCCACTTCAATAAAGTAAAACTAAAACCACAGTTAGTCAAGTACTAAACTACAAAGATTACCTCAATTAGCCTTCATTTTGCATCATTCACCGGAACACCAGAGGGTAAACATTTGATCTTCCAATTAAATACTAATTTTCTTTCACTTGTGATTTTATAAAGAAGGTGTTACAGGGTTGATCCCAATTCATCTTTTTCGGTTAGGGTTAAGGTTTTAGATGATGGTTGGTGTGTTGGCCGGATCTAAGAAAGGTGTGTGGGTGTTGTTTTTCTCTTTTTACATTCAGCCTCCAGCCTTTTACAAAATTAAGCCCGCTTTTCCTTCTAGTTATTTTTCTTTGATTTTCGACACCTATGTTTTTATGGTGATTTTTCTTACTAGACAAAATTTAACAAAGGTCAACCAAAAAAGAAGCAAATTAGGAAATAATTAAGTTTAAATAATTTTCAAAATTAAAAAAAGAAAAACAAATTAAAAAAATTATTACTTAATAAGGTATGATTTGATTAAAAAGTCCCCACTAGGGGTTTTGTTTTATTAGAAAAAAGATGCCTTTGGAGAAAATGGTTGGTGTTGGGGTACTTTTTGTTACAAATGTAACTCCAGTTTATAGGATCGATTAAATTTTGTTATGTGAAAGGGTTACCTTAGTAAAGTTTTAAACACGGTAAAGATTTGAAATCATCATGTGATTCATACGTATCTTTGTGATACATCAAAAGGCTGAAATATATATTCTTAACTAGCTTATAGACCCGTGGAATCCACGGGATTTTAGAGGGTTTTTTATTAAAAAAAGGTAAGTACGTGAATAAAGTAAGAAAGAACGTCGAACGTAAACACTATGACATTTTCTTGCAACGGAACAATAAGTTAAAAGTGACTTAAAGTATAAAATACAATGCTTGTAGATATCTGTGTAATAAATTTTCATTGTCTCTTGATCTTCAATATGTTTGTCTTGAGAAGCAAATGCATGTAGTGACCATTCTAACACTTCAACAAAAGGTCCATTCCATGAACACCTAATAAGTATAAAAAATGTAAGTAAAAGAAGTTTGGGATTTATAATAAGTGTAAATAATAAAAATGCCACAAAACATGTAATATTATATTGTACATACCTATTGACCGTTAATTATAGACCTTGAAGAACTTTTTTATATACAACATTTATAGTAGTTTTTGATAGCTTATGGACCCGTGAAATTATGGGGTTTTTAAAGAAATTATGCATCAAAAAATTTAGTGTGTAAATAAAGTAGGAAAGAATAACGACGTCTTATTTTATAAAAGAAATAATAAGTTATAAGTCAATGATACTATAAACTACTATGCTTGTCCCTATTTATGTAATAAACGTCCATGGATCGTGAGCTCCAATTTTATTGGTCTTGAAAAAGAAAAGTGTAAGTAAAAGAAGTTTAATATTTGTCTGCCAAGTAGCTTTGGATCATGTTAAAAAAAAGTAACTTTGGGTCTGTTGGACCCGCTCTCTTATTACGACCTATTTTCTCATAAATTGGTATTTAAGTTTTTCATGTTTGAGTAACACACCATGAATTAAACCATTTATAAGTAAATGATTTTGAGTTGATAGCATAGAATACAAAGTTGGGTCACACCCAACTAAAGTATTTTATGTATTAAGTAACCTCATTTTCACCCAGACCATGCCTGCATCGAACACTTGGAACTAACTTGAACCCAAATCATCTCTTACACCAAACGGTTAGAACTCTTATAGTGGCACAAAAAAAGGTATTTGGGGTCAACAAATGAACTTAATATAGCATAAAAATGAAGATAATCTAAGCATGAAAATTTACTTAATGCATAAAATACCTAAAGTGGCATAAGAAAGGGTATTTGGGGTCAACAAAACAAATTTGACAGTCACATGTACAAATATAGCCGTAATTGATAACAGAAGGGTAGTACATTCTATGATCAACAAAGAACTCTACGGCAGCTTCGTTATACATGCTCATATCTGCCGCTACCACCAGTTCATGCATATTAGTAACATTGTGATAAACATCAATGTGGATAGTTTTATGCAATGTGAGTAAGTCAGAATCCGTGCTACGTACAAACCTGCTCTCTAAGTGTTTCGCGTGAATTTGTTTATTTTTGTAAATCTAACTTGTTTGATTAGTTTATAGTTTATTAGTTATTGTAGTTGTTTTTTATTTTCAAATATTGTTTTAATTTGATATTGGTCATTTAATTGGAATGGGCTTTTAATATTCCTTTTTAGAGGTTATATATTCTTTGCATAACATGGAAACTCACATTATCAAAAAATAATAAACATATGCGTTATCCTCTTGTTCTCCTCTTGGTGAAGTGCAAGTAAAATAGTGCATCAAATTGAGACGTGTTTTGTAATATTTAGCTAAATAGTTATACGACATGATTATTAACGATTGAGAAATTGGTGAAGAAAAACAATAATTACAGGAATCATACGAAGCATATGTTTATATGTCTGAAACAATCTATTTGATGTCAAGGAAGCTTCCACTAAATTATTTATTTCTTTATCATGAAAAAAAAAAATCAAGAAAAAAATTTGCGGATCCTAAACATGCTTTTCGTCTTCATTGATATTAAGTGACCCAACTTCTTTAACCATCCCATATACAACACAGTAGGCTTTTCGTCTTCATTGGCATTAAGTGTAGCCATCCCATATACAATTGATGAACATCAATGGTCCTATAAAAAGAAAAATCATACTACCTAACTATCAACGTAAACACAGGAACACTATACTACCTAAGAGAATGCCGGATCAAACACAAAAAAATACTGAAACATGACTTTTTGTTTCGTAGAAACCAAAATTAAGAATGTGGAAAACTAGAAGGGGGGGTTGAATAGTTTTACGTCCGTTTTAAAATTTATGAAAACAAGTTTGTTTTAAAAACTTCGATTCTAGTTTATGTGAATTCAAGACTTGCACTATATGAACAAGTATATATTACTAACTAACTAAGCTACTATAGTATAAGTAAATAAGTAATGAATGAGAAGAGTTAGAAAGATCAAACCACAACACAAGGATTTATAGTGGTTCGGCTACAAGGACACCTTCCTTGTTCCTACTCCACTCCCCGAGTCACCTACTCGAGAGTTTTCTTCACTATGTCAACAAACTCCCTTGTGGCGGAGAAACCTTACACAACTTTCGCTTACACCGGCTTAACGACACAAAGCTAGATGTCGGGTTCTAATTCTAGCTAGAACCAATCTCACAACACAACACAACTTCTTCACAACTTGAGCACACCACGACTTCGTCACAACTTCACACCACTACACTACTTCTTCTTCTCCCTACACAACTTCTACTTCTCTCTACACTACTTATTACAAGCACAACACAACTATACAAATAATGTACACAATATACACAACTACACTACAATACTTCTTGAGCTTTGTTTGTTGAAGGAGTATTCTTCTTTTGCACTTTGAATGAGGATGGATGTGAAGGGATTGAATCACTTGAAACAAGGATTAGTAATCTAATGATCAAAGGGTTTTGGAGGATGCTTAGAGAGATTTGAGATCTGAAATTTTCGTGCAAAAGGTGAGGAAAAATACCAGATTTAATGTGGTATTTATAGGGAAAAATTCTGACAAAATCTGACACAGGAGCGTGGCCGGTCCCCTTAATTCATGGCCAGTCCCCTTAAAATTAAGGGGACCGCCCCTTATAATTAAGGGGGCCGCCCAGCTGTAACGGCCAGATTTTCTTGTCTTTAGGTATGTGTATAAGCACATACCAAAATCCCCCAGACTAAGGTATTGCCGTGTCCTCACGCAATGTAATCACGTCACGCCTTTGAGATAAATAATTTAGAAACTCTTTTTACTAACTTTGAAAAGTAGCAAGAACGTTCAGAAGAGATTTCAAAATCATTTATTCCCTAAAACGCCCCGTTTACCCATTTTATTTAACGTACTAACTTTACACTACTATTTTTGTATTTTATATTTTTCCATACTTTATTCTTGCGACGGTATGTTGACTTTCATTATCATGCAATAACGTTTAGGGTCAAAGAGTAGAAACACATCTCCTAGAGAAGTGACCATACGGATAAAGTTCGTCATCCTTGATTTTTCACAAGTCCCCAAACTAAGCTTAAAAACGAGATCACAGC
>LBNU01023586.1:67665-85201 GCA_014162995.1 Artemisia annua
AAAAAAAACGTGAAAAAAACGAAAAAAAAAAAAAAAAAAATTGTCGAAAGTATATCAAAGTGATCGTCTATAGAAAGATAATGAAATGCTCGTCGCGATGATGTATTTATTTTTGCTTAACGATTAACGGTTTAAGATATATTTAAATTATAAAAAAAGGGTGAAATATTAAATGCTTTTAATCTCAACCATTGATTTCTTTTTAGATGGATGGTGGGGATGAGTCCCTTGGTATGTGAGGAATGTTTGGTTTTTTAAATAACTCAACTCCTACAACTAATGGCTTTTTAATATGCAAAAATTAGGTGCGCCAAGAGATATTTTTAAATTTCACCAAAAAGGTTGACACAATCGATATGAGCCGTTTAAAATTATCAACTTTCAGATGATCAAACGATCTTAGCCATACGATCTCAACTGCTCACTCACTATCTTTAACAACCCACAACATGTACAAATCAAATCTGCTTTTACCTTCATTTATATATAATCACATCACAAGTAAAAACTAATACTTTCCCATCGCTTAAACTCCTAAGTATCACTATATTCACTCGTCTTATAACCTATAATGTGATAAGTGCATAATCTCATTATTGTATTCATCCGTTTAATGTGCAATACATGATTCTTATATGGTTTTGTTAATTTATGTTTCAAAAAATCAAGTCGTATGATGATTTCATGCAATCTGATAATTTCCAAGTACTCTCTATGCTCACGAGTTTCAAAAAGAGGTACTAAATGTTCCATCATGTTCATTCCGGGAATACGTGTTTTTGTACTAACGATTTGTTCATGATCAAATTAAGAAGAATGGTTATGATACTTGTGAATGTGAAAATGATGCTCAAATTCATTCAAAGCAAAAACAAGTATAATAGTATATACATCACAAATAAATTGCATAATATTGTATGTCATTACTAGAACAACATTTAGTTAATCATTTGTCGTAAGTCATTTTAACCTTATCGTTTTTAGACTCCCGGTCACCTACGAGGCCGATTCACCCAACTCAAATATGGACGTTGTGAAGACCAACTTACCATACTTTTCTGATCTGGTGTTCATATATGATGAGGATGAGGTGGCGGCGTTGCCTAAAGAAGACTATAATTCTAATGAGGTAAAGGTGTTTTCTTATAATGATGAAGATCCATTTGATTTTGAAACTATCGATGTTGTTGTTCTGGCTGAAGCCGATGTAGATGTTGATGCAGATCCGTTTGCATCTTAAATGTCATCAATCAAACGTTCCAGAAAGGATGACGCTCCTGATTGACATGTACAAGGAGGATAGTGAGGACCCTTACTCACTTGTAGATGAAATCTTCCACAGTGATTCCATATACCCTTACGCAAAATTGGATGAGCCCTCGAAGAGCATAGTCAAGACCCTTAGTATTTATATATGTTTGTTCATGTGTTGTTCTATTTGTATTAGGTGGTAATCTTACAATTTTTTTATTCCGTGATGTTATCTTTTAACTTTTAATGAATTAGTTTTTGTTAGTGTGTCACTCACTACATTATTTATGACTATTGTTATTTGAATTTTTTTTAACTCTCTTTGTTAGAATTGTTTATTTATATTAATACAACTTATGCTTTGTTATTAAAAAATAATAATAAAATGTAATACACCAAAACACATCAGTGATTACTAATAAGTAGTCTACCCGGGCAACGCCCAGGCATAACAATAGTTTATATTTGTTATAAAAAGGGTAATTAACTTCTTATTGGGTGTAATAGATACTGGTAACGTGCCTTATATCCATCCATACGATATTTAGAGATACAATGTTACATAAACTTTAGGTCACATCTTGTCGATAAATATGATCAAGCCCATTAAATTGTCTAATCGATTATATAATTTACGACTTAGGGTTAGTTTTTGTTTAAAAAAAAATACACCCAATTTTTCGTAAATGCACTCAATCTATAAAATTTGTGTTTGTGATTTTGTAAGAATTTTCATCAATGCACCTCGTCAATATGTGTCCTGAATCCATCCCTGTAGCCAAAGATTATTGAAACATTAGACACACCGAATACTACTAGTGAAAGGAGTTTGTTAATACGATGTTTGATAGTAGAAGATTATAACTAACAGAACTAAAATAGAGTCGAGTAAAAAATGAAATCAGGGCAAAAAGTAGAGCCACATTTGAGGAAGTGTGTCTAGGTGGTGCTCATGATCTACTATAGACAACAAATATCTTTAGAACCGATGTGTTAATATTTTCTCGGATCTTTCTCTTTGAAAGAAAGAAAGGAAAGAAATCTAGGATCTATATCAGAAAGTTACTCGACAACCACTTTGACTTTTTAAAGAAAACGTTTTGGGCCTGTTACAAAAATAATATCCTTTAAAATAAGTAGCTTTGTTTGGATACATTAACTTCAAGCTGATTTATGAAGCTTTTTAAACATCTTGGAGCTGTTAAACTTTAAATTACTGATATACCTCCAAACATTTGTTTAAAATTAAAAATATTTCTTTTTATGTCATTTTACATTTTATAATTACATTTAACAACTAATTTACTAAACACTTTTATTTAAAAAAAGATACAGCTTGTAGCTTATGTTAACAGCTTTGCAGTTTACAGTTTACAGTTAACAGCTTGCAGCATACAACTTATAGATAGTTTTGCCAAACATATTTGAGTCTAATCTAAATCTTTTTTAGCTGAACTGAAATCTCAAACAATTTTAGTATAATCTTTTATACTTAGCCAATTAGCCAAACCATTTAAGCTCAACCATTATCCAAATGGCAAAAACAAGATGGAACTTTCGGCTATTTCAAACAACCAATCGAGTACCGGCATGGCTCTTTTTCTTGTCTTGCTTCTATTTTGAAACGCACGAGTTTGCCATTGTCCATCACGTTTTACCACAACAACAAATGTATTATTATTTAATGCACATTTTTATTCCTTGTGTCATTGATGAGTGTGTAAATACTCATCATTTTTGGTCAATCTAAACTGCAAAAACATTTAAAAACACCTAGAACTGCATCAAAATACAGAAAATATCCCAAAGATCGTGTTTTATATGTTTTAGATGCAAAATGATTAAAAACAGATGAAAATCATACAAAGTTTGCATAATTGGCAGTTTCAGTCCCCCAACTTTCAAAACTTAACAAAATTAGTCCCTAAGCATTTATTTTGAAAGAAAAGTCAAACCAAGTTCTTAAAAATCAAAAGTTATCAAAAATGATCTTTGGGTGAAAAGCTTTCAAAAGTTTACTAGTTTGGTCCCTGAAGTTTCATATTTGGCAAGATTGGTCCCTGAACTTTCAAGAATTGGCAGAAATGGTCCTTGGGAAGAATTTATTGAAGAAAAGTCAACAAAAGTCCTCCAACAATCCCAAAATAACAAGTTTGATCCTTGGATTGCATTTTCAGAAAATTACAAGTTGAGTCCCTCAAGTTTGGCAAAATAGCAAAAATGGCCCCCAGGAATTCTAAGAATAATGATGAAAGTCACCTTGGGAAATCGTTACTTGGCAAAATCAGTCCTTGGACAAAGTTTGATATGTTGGCAGCCTTGGCCCTTCAAAAAATTTAGAAATTGCACAATTGGTCCTTGGGCTCATTTATTTGTAAAACCTAACAAATCCTACACCCTTTACATAAACCCATAAACCCATAAACCCAACACCAACCCATTTCCCTTGGCCCATCACATTTCAGCCCAACTTAAATAATAAAACCCCACTCCCACAAAAATTAAACCCCGTGTTTAATAAAATCGGTCAAACCCAGGTCAAACTCATCTTCTCCCTCACCTCCATTACCCCCTGGTTAAACCACCATCACCCCACCTTTTCCTGCTATACTCCACCTCCTACCTCCCTTACCACCTCAAAAGCTCCCCCTCACCTTACCCCATATCTCATCCTTCAAGGATAAGTCACGAGATACCAATGGCCACGCTGGCAATCCACACCCCATCTTGGCGCCAAAATCAATTTAGTGGCTGTGATCACTCCAACTTTAATCCAAGGGGTGGGAATTGCTCCCAAGAAGCATAAGATGGTGTTGAAGCTGTTTGCACTCAGAAAAGAAGCACAAAGGAGCCAAGAGACCTTAATTCGATTAGTAGTATAAATAGTGGTCTCATTGTAAGCCTCAGGGCATCCCTTTTCTTTGTAACTTTTCTTATTTTAGATTTAATTTTCAATTGTATTTCCAAATTCTCAATTTAATTTAAGTATTGTTTCAGTTTCAAGAAATTCATGTTTTTACTTAGATTTTGNTTATGGTGAAAAACAATCATTCATAGACAAATGATTATAACTAGTTGAATAATAACAAATCTTTCGACCTTTGAAACTATTATCAATTAGTTAAACTTGACTCCACAAATGTCACTATGAAACTTAAGGTACAATTGGTTCTTAGGATTGACTTGAAATTGAATTAAAACATGTTATCACAATCATTACTATCACTAAGCATAAAACATCATCAAAACAAGTGTAAAAAGACTACTAGCCACTCATAGCAAACATGCAAATAAACTCAGAATATTTAACATTAGAATCCATGGTTTTAAGTCTTACAATGCTTTGAAATTGATAACAAATGACAAGGTATTGATAACCTAAGTATTGGTGATGATTTCTTGAGATTTTTAGCCTCCGAATGTTGCTTCCTTGGTTCTCCAAAGTTCCTGGTTCTTTCTGCATGAATTTTCCTTCTTTGAGAGCTAGATGATGATAATAATTGAGAGTAGTAATGAGAGTAAATGATCTCTTGAATTGTTGTCTTCAATGGTGTACTATTGGGGTCCTTTTAGGCTTGTCAAATACTCCTAGTAATGAATAGGGACATAAATGCTGGAGCTTGGACAACAAGACACTAAGAAGGGCCTAGAACATTGGGACAAAAGAACAAGATTCGTGCACAAGAAGTTGGTATAAACAGGCAGAGATGTCCATCCGATCGGTTGCGGGTTGGCACCGATCGGATGGATGTGGTAATTGTGGCCATCCGATCGGTTTGACTCCAACCGATCGGATGGTAAAGTCTGGTAAACTTTGATGTTTGACTTTTCTTGCGTAGATCTTTATGCACTATCCAAACTTGATTAACTCTGAACTTGGAACTTTGAAATGACAAAACTAAGGTTCTCCTTATGAGATGCGTCACATATTGGACTTTGAACTTGGGAATCTTCGTGTAATCGCATATACTTCATTTTCTTCACTTTTTCTCCGTTTTTCTTACATTTGGCTACATATGCTACAAAAACATACTTTGATACGATTTAGTGGCAAAAGCATATAAAAACAACCAAATAACATACACAAAAACACTAATAACGCTTCTAAAAACATGTTAACTTTGAGCGTTATCAATCTCATATACTCTCAGTACCCTCTACAAAACTTTTTAAAGCTATTTTAAGTTTAAGAAAAAAAACTCAAACTCAGAGAAGAAAAGAGAAAAGAAAGAAAATTACAAAGAAAATCAAAGAAAATAAAAAAAAATAGAAGAAAGAAGAAAAGAAGAAGTTGCAGAAATAGAAGGAGATTTTGGTGTAGAATCCCATGGGGGATGTTAGGACATGAATTGGTTACTGGTTCTCATCCTAGTTCTTTGCTTTGGACCCCTTGTAAGATTTAGCCATTTCTCTTTACTGAATCTGTGTTCCTTAGTTAATATTGCTAATTGTTGTTTAAACTTGTTTATTTGTACTTACCTTTGATCAGTTTAAGATTAATTCTAAGTTTCAAATGCTAAAACTGTTTAATGCCTTTTAAAATTTTTTAAGCTGTATTTGAAGGAGTGTTTGGATTGAAGCTTTTGATTGAGCCATTGTTGTTAATAAGATTTTAGGTTTGCTGGTTTAGTATCCTTAGGTATTTATTAGCTCGGTGGAATCTTGCTCTTGGTCCCTTTCATAAGAAAAGTCAAAATTCATGGTTTATGCTTACCACTGCTAATCTGTTGAAAATATTGAAGATCAAAAGCTTGAATCCAGCTTAAAACTTGTTGGTATTGTTGGAATTAGTTTCATTTAGGGTTAATATAACATCATTAGTAATCTAGGACCAATCAAATTTGAGCTAAGTAAAATTGGTGCAATTATTTCAAAAGTCAAAAGTTGTATGTTGAAAAATGGGGCAGATTTCAATTGAATCCCTAGGGTTCATTTCTTGTTGAAATTACAAGGTATTTGTTGTTTTGAAAACTTTGGAAGCTTGTCTTTCAGTAGCAAAAGGAATTTTACAATTTGGAGTTCATTTGCCAGGGTAAATATGCTTGTGAAACTGCCTGTTTGACCCATTAGCTGCCCTGCTCAGCAGACTTAGGTTTGGGNCATAAACCCATAAACCCAACACCAACCCATTTCCCTTGGCCCATCACATTTCAGCCCAACTTAAATAATAAAACCCCACTCCCACAAAAATTAAACCCCGTGTTTAATAAAATCGGTCAAACCCAGGTCAAACTCATCTTCTCCCTCACCTCCATTACCCCCTGGTTAAACCACCATCACCCCACCTTTTCCTGCTATACTCCACCTCCTACCTCCCTTACCACCTTAAAAGCACCCCCTCACCTTACCCCATATCTCATCCTTCAAGGATAAGTCACGAGATACCAATGGCCACGCTGGCAATCCACAACCCATCTTGGCGCCAAAATCAATTTAGTGGCTGTGATCACTCCAACTTTAATCCAAGGGGTGGGAATTGCTCCCAAGAAGCACAAGATGGTGTTGAAGCTGTTTGCACTCAGAAAAGAAGCACAAAGGAGCCAAGAGACCTTAATTCGATTAGTAGTATAAATAGTGGTCTCATTGTAAGCCTCAGGGCATCCCTTTTCTTTGTAACTTTTCTTATTTTAGATTTAATTTTCAATTGTATTTCCAAATTCTCAATTTAATTAAAGTATTGTTTCAGTTTCAAGAAATTCATGTTTTTACTTAGATTTTGATTTTCTTATTGCATCTCTGATGTGCGTTTTGTTAGTGCAAGTTTTAAATTTATAAGGGTGAATTACCGAATCTAGAAACAACACATACGAGCAAGTGTACTCATCCGTTATAGCAAGATATGATGGTAAGTCGGGATCGTTCGCAGGGATTTGTGAGTGAATCGGAATATAAGTTTAAAAGTAAATCTCTAATATACGCAAATAAGATAATAAGCAAATTCAATAATTTAAAAACTACACTTGTTTAGACTAGTTTTCTACTTAATGACACACATGATTGTGATAACTTTTGATAACATGATGGTTGTGATAATTAGATGGTGGTCTAATCTATGGTTTCTACAAGTTAAACCTTCGTCAAGATTTTAGTTCATAAAAACAAGCTTTAAGTGTAAACCAATCAATTCAAGATCTATCCAAGGTTCATAAAATATGGTAACTATCTTAAACACAAGAACAAACTCTTATTACAAATCAAATACTCTTAGGAAATGGTCATTACAAAAGGTAACCCATTCATAGACAAAAAGGTTACAATTATTTATAAACGTCTAAACTTTCATCCAACTAAGTGTTTACAAACAATCCGATTTGATGTTATAAAAGCATTCTCATTACAATCATACTTCTTGTTTCTTTGTTTAGTCAAGAATAATTATGGTNATGTTGAAAAATGGGGCAGATATCAATTGAATCCCTAGGGTTCATTTCTTGTTGAAATTACAAGGTACTTGTTGTTTTGAAAACTTTGGAAGCTTGTCTTTCAGTAGCAAAAGGAATTTTACAATTTGGAGTTCATTTGCCAGGGTAAATATGCTTGTGAAACTGCCTGTTTGACCCATTAGCTGCCCTGCTCAGCAGACTTGGGTTTGGGGTGATTTTCAATCAACCAAAACTTGGTCAACCCTTGACCCAATTTATTGATTCTTGTTGATTCAGACCCTTCCCTAGGTAGAATTTAGAGGTTTGCTTTTTGTTTGCCCCTTAGTGCTTATTTGTTTGCTCATTTAAGCCCCTAGACTTGCCTTTGAGACCACTGCTGCTGCTAGTGTATACTCAGAGCTGAGCTTGTTGATTTCTCTCCTGTTTGATCCTTTTATTGTTAATTATTGCTGTCATGTTGTTATTTGTTGGAGTTACTTGTTGCTGTTATTAATTTAAGTTGTATTGGTGTTTGCTTTTTGAATTATTGATGAGTGGTGTGGCAGTCTCTAAGAGAAATAGAGAAAAACATGGAAAAACATTTTGAATCTCCAAATCTGAGTTAAAATCAAGATTAGTTCTAATGTTTGTTGTTGTAATCTGTTTTCAAATGAGTTTGCAAGTTTGTGTTTGTGTTTGAGGTTGTGTTAAAGAAGCAGTAAACATAAGAAAAAAAAAATGTTTGAAAAAAGTGCAAAAGGTGGGGGTCGAACCCCAGACCTTAAGCACTCTAAACCTCACAACACACCACACATAACCATCTGCGCCCTAGGGACTTCTCATTCATTCTCTCCCTAGTTTTCTATTTAACCAAGCTTTACTTCTTTTGCCAATTTAGCTTATTCATCCTATTTCTGCTTATTTCATCTTATCCACACTGCTTTTTCCAAACTTTTTATTTTTCTTAAATTTGTTTTAGCTTAAATTAATTCCCAGAAAATTTTCAGATTTTTTTTGTTTTGTTTTAGTATTTATTATAATTTAATTGTTGTTAATTAGTATTAATGAGTTTTTAAATCTTAATAAATAGAATTTTTGTTGAAATTTTAATTTTCTTTTTTTTCCAAAATTTATTTTGTCTTTTAGTGCGTTAGGAAATTATTTGTAGGCCCGTAGGAGTTGTGTAGCTAAAATTTCACGTTTTTATTTGTACGTTGATGTTTATCTTAAATAAACGTCACGTTTATTTGTTAACTTGTGTTTTAGGATTCCCGATACCTAATTTTGATTCCCGTAGTGTTTTAGTACTCCCCTAGTTTGCCAATTGCCTTTTGTTCCCTTTAGGTTGATTTATTTTCATTCTCGTTTGTTAATTTTCCATTTTCGTTAATTTAACGTACTACAAAACCAAACAATCTTTCACAACTAAACATACAAGCATTTTAATCTCGATCTTTTCACGAAACTTTCCATTCACACCTCGTTGGGGTACGACCCGGGAAATCACTTTCCCGATCTTAAAAATATCACTTTCATGAGTTTACGAGGTAATCTTTTTCCTAAAAGGTTTACTTGTATTTCTCACGTCTTGTTGTCTCACGATAACATTGACCTCACGTTTGTTGATATTTTGATAAATTATTTTTGCACACACCAAAACGACAACGAATCAAATGGCGCCGCTGCCGGGGAGGCTGTGTGCCGAAAGTCTCGTAAAAGGTTTTAACGATTAGTCTTGTAGAACCTTCGCAAGAAGTTATTGCTTTCAAAAACTTATAAAACACCAAAAATATTTTTCTTTTGTTTCTATATATGTATTATATCTATAAAAGATTAAAAACACAAAAAGATTTTCCCGTTTTCTTTGTTTAATAAATACAACAATAAAATCTTACCGCCGAAAATCAAGGCAGAACACCTACCAACTGGGGGTGTGAACATTAATAAGTTCCCAAACCAAAGATCAAAACTTGCCTTTGTATCACTTGCGTTTTGGAAAACTTTTAAACGATAAGCAAACTTTAAGAGGAGTCGAAACGGTATAGGGCGATCCGACGAACTTCGCCCTAGTGAGAGATCCATTCTTCTCTCCCGCTCCTTTGTGCGTTTGTCTTTAAAAGTTAACCTTACGTTCTTTATTATTGGTTTAAGTTCCCCTGTCTTTTAAGTTGGTCTTGTTTTAATTGAAGTGTTTTTGTGTGGTGCATGCGCACTCGTTCGTCTACGTCATCAAGTCCTTTACAATCACTTAACAACATTCCGAGAAGGCATAATCGTCGACGTGCCCATCCAATAGTCGAACCCGAGATTCGTACTATTCCTCCTGTCATGGCGGCTGAGCCCACTATGAATGAGCTTCTCCAAGCACCCATCGAGGGTTATGGAGATGCTATCATTGTTCCAGCCATCGTGGCTGACAATTTTGAACTCAAGACCGGGTTGATAAACCTAGTCACATCCCGACAATTCTATGGTTTTGAAAGGGACGACCCTCAAGATCACATTCGATGGTTCAACAAAATCACTTCCACCATCAAATGCAAAAACGTCCCTGAAGAGGCAATCAAACTTCTTCTCTTCCCGTTTTCTCTCGATGGGACCGCCAAAAATTGGCTTGACAAACAACCCCCTCGATCGATCGAAACATGGGAAGATTTAGTCAAGAAGTTTGTGAACGAGTTTTTCCCTCCTTCCAAAACCACCGCCCTCAAGAATGAGATCATGAAATTCACGCAAAAATTCGATGAATCATTCAATGAGGCGTGGGATCGATTCAAGGACATGCTTCGTAAATGTCCTCATCATGGGTTTTCCGAGTTAATGCAACTCGATACCTTCTATAACGGAGTGAGCCAAATCGATCAAGACTCTCTAAATGCCTCCGCGGGAGGTAATTTCTTGAATCGAACCACTAGGGATGCTTTGGCTATCATTGAAAATAAGTCTAAGGTACGCATTCCGCGAAGCAAACCGATTGTTTCCCATGCAAATGCTAGTCCTTCTACTTCATTACCCGTGGCTCAATCTAGCACCGATGCTAGGCTTGACAAGCTCACGGAAGCCATCCATGCCTTAGTACTCACCCAAAACAAGAAAGTTTCTCCACAAGCTTCTCAACCTGCCGAGGTTAAGAAAATTGAAGTTTGTGTGACTTGTGGCGGTCCACACGCCTATTATAATTGTACCGCCACCGAAGGCAATCCATTCGAGGTTAATGCAATAGCCGGTAGTTCTAATCAAGGAGGTAACCAATACCGTCCTCAAATGGAGCAAAATTACCGTGCTAGCAACCAAAGTGGACCACCCGGTTTCCCTCAAAATTTCAATCAAAACCGTAACCAAAACCAAAATCGAATGAACCAAGGTTTTCAAAACCAAGGGAATTTCAATCAAGGGTTTCAAAATCAAGGAAACTTGAATAGAAACCAAGGTTATGGTAATCAAGGGAACAATTTTCATGGTAATGGTAATCATAACCAAGGAAATTTCCAAAATCAAGCTTTCAATCAAAACAACCGAGCTCAAAATTCTCCTAATCAAAATCAAGCCGTTGTTCAAACTCAATCATCAACCGATGAATTGTTGAAACAATTTATGAAAGCTCAAGAAGAAACAAACAGGTTGTTGGTTAGTCAGATTTCTGAACTAAAGAAGTCTTTAAATGATCGACCTTCGGGATCGGGTACGCTTCCAAGCAACACGATCGCCAACCCGAAGGGCGATGTAAAGGCGATCACAACCCGTAGTGGAGTTTCTTATGATGGACCCTCAACTTCTACTACTCCTCCTAAGGAAGTGGAACGAGAACCCGAGGTGACAAAGAACAAGGTGCAATCTCCAAGCCCACGAAGTACCGCACAAGTTCAACCTCCGGAAGTCCAAACTTCAACTGACGAATTCATTTTTCCTAAGAGCATTCCTAAGCCTTCGATCCCATATCCTTCGAGGCTTAATGATCAAAAACTCCGCGACAAAACTAATCTCCAAATGAAGAAGTTCCTTGAAATTTTTCAAAAACTACACTTCGACATTAGTTTTGCGGATGCTCTTCTTTACATGCCCAAGTTTGCTTCTACTTTCAAGAGTCTTCTTAGCAACAAAGAGAAAATGATGGAGCTCACCAACACTCGTTTGAATGAAAATTGTTCGGCGGTACTCCTAAAGAAACTTCCTGAAAAATTAGGAGACCCCGGAAAATTTCTCATCCCTTGTGATTTCCAAAAGCTTGAAGAGTGCTTCGCCTTGGCCGATCTTGGCGCTAGCATAAATCTTATGCCTTTCTCTATTTGGCAAAAGCTTTCACTTCCCGAACTTACTCCAACACACATGACTCTAGAATTGGCAACCCGAACAATTACTAAGCCCGAGGGTATTGCTGAAGATGTCTTTGTGAAGGTTGGCAAGTTCTATTTTCCTGCCGACTTCGTAGTCGTTAATTTTGATGCCGACCCTCGTGTTCCCCTCATTTTGGGAAGACCATTCTTGAAAACGGCTCGTGCATTAATTGACGTCTTCGAAGGTGAAATGACTTTAAGGGTCGGAGATGAAAAATTGGTCATAAACATTGAAAATACTTCAAAAGATCTCCTTGACCTTGAACGAGAAGAAATTAACCGAGTAGATGCCATTGACGTTGCTTCTGAGGAGTACTCTCAAGAAGTGCTTGGTTTTTCTCCGAGTGGCGATCCCACTCCATCTTCTGCTCCAATCATAGCCGACTCGTCTCCTTCCCTCACTCCGTTTGAGGGAAGTGACTTCTTTTTGAACGATGTCGAGGCTTTCCTTGCTCTAGATAGCTCAATGTCACAAGAAGTTGATGATGACTATCTTGACTCCGAGGGGGATATACTTTTGCTTGAACAATTGTTAAATGAAGATCCGTTTTCCCCTCTTCCTCCAAAAGAACTTCATAATGAGGAGATCAAATCCATTGAAAAATCTATTGATCCTCCCGAGGTCGAACTTAAGGACTTACCACCTCATCTCGAGTATGCATTTTTGGAGGGTGACGATAAGTTTCCCGTCATTATTGCTAAAGACTTGAGTGAGGAAAACAAAACCGCTCTCATAAAGGTTTTAAAGTCACACAAGCGAGCCATCGCTTGGAAACTTTCCGACATCAAGGGTATTAGCCCGGAATTTTGTATGCACAAGATTTTGATGGAGGATGACTATAAACCGGCGGTTCAACAACAAAGAAGGGTGAATCCGAAAATTCATGAGGTTATCAAACAAGAAGTCATAAAACTTCTTGATGCCGGCTTGATTTACCCTATCTCGGATAGTCCTTGGGTGAGCCCCGTTCATTGTGTGCCCAAGAAGGGTGGTATTACGGTTGTTAAAAATGATGAGAACGAGTTGATTCCTACTCGGTTGGTAACGGGATGGCGTGTATGTATTGACTACCGCAAGTTAAACGACGCCACCCGCAAAGACCACTTTCCTCTACCTTTCATGGACCAAATGCTCGAAAGACTTGCGGGAAACGAATACTATTGTTTTCTCGACGGTTTCTCGGGTTATTTCCAAATTCCCATTGATCCAAAAGATCAAGAGAAAACGACTTTTACGTGCCCATACGGAACATTTGCCTATAGGCGCATGCCTTTTGGTTTGTGCAATGCTCCGGGTACGTTTCAAAGATGCATGATGGCTATTTTCCACGACATGATCGGGAAAACAATGGAAGTCTTCATGGACGATTTTTCGGTCGTTGGGAATTCATTTGAATCATGTCTTGCCAATTTAGACAAAATGCTTCAACGTTGTGAGGATACAAATCTTTGTCTAAATTGGGAGTAAAGTCATTTCATGGTCAAAGAAGGCATTGTCCTTGGCCATAAAATTTCAAAGAGTGGGATTGAGGTCGACAAAGCTAAAGTCGACGTCATTGCTAAACTACCTCCTCCCACTACTGTTAAAGGTGTTCGGAGTTTTCTTGGTCATGCCGGTTTCTATCGTAGATTCTTTCAAGATTTTTCTAAGATCGCCCGGCCAATGACCCGACTTCTTGAAAAAGAAACTCCATTTATCTTTTCCGATGAGTGCATCGAAGCTTTTCAAACTCTAAAGAAAAAGCTTACCGAAGCACCGATCTTAGTTGCCCCCGATTGGGACCTACCTTTCGAGCTTATGTGCGATGCAAGCGATTTTGCCATAGGTGCGGTGACTCCTCCCAAACTAACCAGTTAACCAGGTGTGGTCAACAAGTCAAATCTGAGAGAGGAGAGATCAATTTATGATCCGGTGTAAGCACAGTGTATCCCCGGGTCGTTAAGTCCAAGCGAGATTGAAATTGTGTTTTGGAAACGTTTTGGGAATGAGTGATTCAGGAATAGTAACCAGATAAAGATTTGGATTTGATTTTACACTAATGATTGCTTGGAATGATAATAAAATGGTATTAACAAATACAGAAATGCAAATAATCCTAAAAACCTAAATGCGTACTGAATAAGTGGAAAAATGCAAAAGTAAACTACAGGGGGTAAAAATGCAACTTTTACAAACTTGAAATGAAAAGAAAATTAAATTAAAAAGAAAATTAATTTTTTTGATTATTTTATTATTTAAATATTAATTATTTAATAAAACTATTAAAAAGTTAATAAAAACTAATTTAAAGTTAAACTAAAAATAACTAAGATTACAAATTTAAACTAGAAAATTACAAAATTAATTTCTAAACCTTTAAAATAACTTAAAAGAAATATAAAAATTGAAAATAAATATTTTTGTCTTTTTCTGAATTTAATATTAATAAATTACTTAATTAAACTAATTAAACTAATTAACTAATTTAAATTACTATTAATAATAAAAATGACTTAGAAAATTATGAAATATTTTATAAAACTAGTTAACTAATACAGGAACCTTAAAAAATTATAAAAAGTTTATAAAAAATATTATTACACTATTTTATTAATTATTTACTTAATTACTATTTAAAAGCTATTTAAACTAATTTAAACGAGAATAATAGTAAATGAACAGTAAGAACTCTGAAACTAATTTCTAAATATACTTTATAATTAATAAGAACTAGAAAAATTATAAAAAGTTACTAGTGATTAAAAATAAATAGTGAGTGATTTTCTTTTTGGTTTTTCAATTAAAACTAATTTAACTATTATTAATTATTATAAATGCTAAATGATAAGATAAAAATCTAAGAAAATTATTATAAATACTAAAAGTGACCAGGAACTTATGAAAATTATAAAAATGAAAATTGCTTTTTGAAAAAGCTGAGCAATAAGCCAAATGGCTTAAATAGAAGCTATCACTTTTTTAAAAGTGATTATTTTTGGAATTTTCTTTTTGACAGATGATTATACCATAAAAATAACCAACGTTTGTGAAAACACTTTTTATGAAACTTAAAAATAAGAACTTTGGACACTTATGTTTTCTACAGATTGCTTTTTGGCTTATGAATGGATTTTTGAAAATGAAAAAGCTGTAAACAAGATGCACACAAGGACCTAAGGATGAAATAAACTAAAATCTATGAAAATGATCACAAAAGAAACTTGAACTAACAAGGTGTAACACTGAATAAGCAAATAAGCAAATCTAAGACACCACAGATTCACACAGGGTAAAGGGCTAAGTTGCAGGCCTATGTGGGGCCCACAGGGGTGATTGGAAGCACAAAGTAAAAGCTGATCCAATAAGCTGAGCTTATTGGCTTTTCAGAAAGCCAAAGCTTGACCACTGGGTCCCACTAATGAACTAAATATGAACCTTGGAAAGTTGGTGTTTAACACTGAGTACTCAGTATATGTACTGAGGTCAGGTCACAAAGGAGGTCCCAAAAAGCTAGGGGCAAATAAGCTGAAGCCCAAAATAAGCAAAGATATGAAAAGGCCTACTGACAAGCTACTCAAAAAGCTAATATGCTAAGGGTGGGGTCCACTAATCAAGTCACAATAAGCTTATGAACATGTATCCTTTACACTGATGACTCAGTGTAAAGGGTGTGATGAGGTAACTTTGATGGACTAAATAAGCAGTGAAAATAAGCAACACAGACCATAAAAAGCATATGCACAAAGAGATTTCCAGATGGCCTATTCAAAACAACAAATCTCATAAACTAAGGTGCACTAATAAACATTTGACAAGCTAATGAAAAGTGGCTCAAGGCCTGCTCACCCTTGCACAGGGGAGCTTTTTGTAAATGAAGCTAAAACAAGCTACTGAATAAGCAGTTAAAAAAAATTATAAAAATAAAGTAAAAATAGCATTACAAAGATGAGCTTCCATATTTCAATAATCCAAAAGCACTAAAGCTAAAACCTAATATTGATATCAAGAAACATCTCAACAGATTTGGAAAAACTGCCAAACCATGAATTTTGACTTTTGTGAAAACTTGATAAGTTTGACTCTTTTGAGTTTTGATTTGTCTAAACTGATTACATATGATGTTTTAAGCTAATATATGGGCTAATTATCCTAAGTTAACAACTAATGCATTGAAATGATTGATTATGGGAACTAAAATCATGACAGTTAACAAAATACAAGGATTTACACTAGGATTTGACTTTTTGCAAAGGACTTACAGATTTTAAGCTTTGATTGTTCTAAAAGGACCTAATGTGAGTTGTTTGAACCAGATGCTTACACTGAAACATAATTGAACCCTTAGAACAAACTTTTACCAAACACCCCTTAAAGTGATTGAAAATGTGATTTTCAAAGGGTCTTACTGATTTAAGCCACAAATCTCATTCCAAAGGTAGTAAAATGATAGCACAGGGTCATTTGAGCACAAAAGCATCAAGAATAACAACAACTACTCATAAATCATTAACATGCTAAAAATGGCAGTGAATATGAAAAATAGAGCAACAATAGATTTCCATGAACAAGCTAGACATTTTAGGCAATAATATCACTAATACATGCCAAATAAACATAGAAGAACACAGATAAGTAGTTAATNCCTTGCTGCTGATCATCTTTCCCGATTGGAAAACCCTCATCAAAGTACTCTTGAGAAAAAGGAAATAAATGAAACGTTTCCTCTCGAGACACTTAATGTGATTTCTAGTCGTGGTGATTCTAGTACCCCATGGTTTGCTGATTTTGCAAACTACCATGCGGGGAATTTCATTGTTAAAGGGATGTCGTCCCACCAAAAGAACAAATTTTTCAAAGATGTTAATCATTACTTTTGGGACGACCCCTATTTGTTCAAAGTTTGTGCGGATCAAGTCATTCGTAGGTGTGTTCATGGCCAAGAAGCCATGGAAATTCTTAAGGCTTGTCATAATGGACACACCGGGGGACATCATGGCCCGAATTACACCGCTCGGAAAGTATTTGATTCCGGATTCTATTGGCCCACAATTTACAAAGACGCCCATGACTTAGTCAAATCTTGTGACTCTTGTCAACGTCAAGGTGCCACAAAATGTCATCCAAGTTTGTGAAATTTTTGATGTATGGGGCATTGATTTCATGGGGCCGTTCCCGTCTTCACGAGGGAACAAGTACATACTCGTGGCCGTCGATTATTTGTCGAAATGGATCGAAGCTAAGGCTCTCCCAACAAATGATGCCCGAGTAGTTGTGAAATTTCTTAAGTCTCTCTTCGCTAGGTTTGGAACTCCCCGCACCATCATTAGTGATCGCGGTACTCACTTTTGCAATGACAAATTTGCAAAGGTCATGCTTAAGTACGGTGTCACTCACCGTCTTGCTACCGCATATCACCCACAAACAAGTGGGCAAGTGGAGGTTTCAAACCGAGGTTTAAAGCGAATTCTTGAAAGGACCGTAGGCGAGAATCGTGCCTCTTGGTCGGATAAATTAGATGACGCTTTATGGGCTTTTCGTACGGCTTAAAAAACACCCATCGGGTGTACTCCATACAAGCTCGTTTATGGAAAAGCGTGTCATCTACCGAT
>LBNU01023587.1:2837-17168 GCA_014162995.1 Artemisia annua
GAAATAAGCTAGGAAATAAGCAAAGTAAAATGACTAAGACATGAAATAAAAGCTTGCATTAATAAACATTACAATAAAACTTGAAATAAACTAAGAACTAACAAAGACCAAATGAGGCTATGGGGTGGTATTTAAGGTTGCCATGGTGGATTCCTTTTACATCTAGCCCCCTTAACTCTATTTGTTCATGAAAGTAACACATAAACTTTCATTACACTACTAAACGACTTCTAAAAAGTAAACTTAAGTCCTTGTAATCTTGAGGAATATGTTAACGAGTCTTCAAAAAGTCTTCAATGATATAAAAGTGACCACTTGCTCGAGTTTGGGAAGCTTATACATGATAATCATCTTTAATCTTCGATTAAGTATCTCTTTCATATTCATGAGCCTTTAAGTAATGAAAACATCGTCACGGGCTTTTCTTGAGTAAATTTCATCTTTGACTCGGCTTCTTGACTCTTTTCCAAATCTCGTGCTCGTATTGGGCTTTTAGGTTGCTTTTCATGATGTTTTTGCAATATCCTTACCTGCACAGTCATAAACACAAAAACACTATATCTTTGGCTTTGAACGTTAGTTTTTGGTCTATAATAGTCTAATAATGGTGAATAAAAGATATGTGAATAAGCACATATCAAGTATATATATTCTTTTCTCAATTGGCTAAGTTAATCATTCAATTTGATACTAACACAACTGTTTTTCTTAAAAGAACACCATGGTTTCAATCACCTTTGCAGATGAGCACAACCAAGTGGCCAATTTGGAAAAGTCAAACGACAAGAGTGGTCCCCTTTTTCATCAGATTGTGGATTTTCTTAACACCACACATGTGAGGTATGCTTTACTTCTAAATCCCACAATCTATATCTCTCAAATCAAACAGTTTTGGAATTCTGTTCATTCCATAACAATTGAAAATAGAGATACACATGAATCTGTGGATGCTCTTAGAGCCACAGTGGATGGGGTAACTATTGATGTTACTGAGGCATCCTTGAGGAGAGTTCTCCAATTGGATGATCTCAATGGTATCATCACATTACCCATGCCAGAAATTTGGGAAAGTCTCTCTTCCATGGGGTACAATACCACTGACAAAAGGGCTACTTTCAAAAAGAGTGGTTTTTGTCCTCATTGGAGATTTTTAATTCATACTCTTTTACATTGCCTTAGCCCTAAGAAAACCTCTTATGAACAATTCAGTTCACCAATGGCTTACCCTTTGGTTTGTCTAGCAAAAGATAGAGTTTTTAATTGGTCCAGATATATTTTTATAAGTATGCAGGGCAATGTAAAGAGTTCAACAAAATTTTTGATGTACCCAAGGTTTGTGCAAGCAGTGCTAAATGAATTTCCACTGCAACCCCATAAAAGAGTTTACAAAATCAGACACCTAAAGCCTAAAGTTTTTCAAAACATGGACAAGCCTGGTGATTGGATTTTTACACCTCTTTTTCCTCAAATGCTTGCCAAGATTTCACAAGAACAGGGTGAAGATGCAACAATCCCAGTTGAATCTCAAAACTCACCCATTCTGAATGTTCCAAATATTGACTACACTCCACCAGTTTCTCACACCTATGAAAGGAGGCATAAACAGCCAACTCCTTTCATCTTAACACAGCAAGTTCCTGAACCTTTTGGTGTTGGAACAAGCAGTGGTGGTTTTAGTCTTTTACCTAGTCCAACTAGGGAGGAGACTGAACCATTGCCCCATGATTCACCTCTCCCAGCAGGTAACACAGTTGGAAGTGATGAGGGCAGTGAGCAACCAATGGAATTGATGGAACTCTGTACCAAGTTGGCAAAGCAGGTTGGATCTCTCAAGCAAGAATTGGCAGAAGTTAAGGAGCAGCATGCCAATGATATCAGTGTATTAAAACAGGAGATTCAAGCCCTTAAGGATGAAGTTCAGGGGTCTAAGCAACCAAGAAAAACTGCAAAGATGGTGTTATCTTCCTCATCCTCACCCAGTGAAGATTTCTTTGATGATTTGGGTAATTCTCCCAAACAGGGGAGGAAAACAGATGCTGAGACTAAGGGGAGGAGAATTGACTTCAGGGAAGATGATACAGATGCTGATTTTGGTATTCAAGACTTGGCATTTGAGCAAATGAATGAGAATGCAGAGCCACAAGTTTCTCAACAACAGCAGCCTAATACAGAAGAACAAGATCAAGAGCAAGTCTTTTCCACTGCTGCAACAACAATTCCCACTGATGTTCATATTTCCACTGCAGAGCAAATAGTTCCCACTGACAGTCAAACTGTTTCCACTGCTGAGGAAGAACTTGAAAAGATAAGAAAGGAGAAAGGGAAAGAAATTATGCAGAGTGAAGAACCACCAGTTAAGAAGGTGAAGAAGAGTGTTCAAGCTCAAATTGATCATGATGCTGAAATTGCAAGGAAACTTAGAGAGGATGAAGCTGCAAGAAAGAAAAGATTGGATGAGATTGAAATTGCTGACTTCATGATGGCTCAGAAAATGGAAAAGGTGGAAACCACTGCTCCATTGGATGTTAATCCAATTTCCACTATCCAACCTACAATTCTGAGAGAGAAGACTCCAGAATTTGCATGTGTCCTTACTGAAGAGGATTATGATTTCTTGATTGCTCAGAATCCAGTGATCAAGAAGAAGGCAATTGACCTAGTGGCAGATAAGTCTTTAACTGAAGCACAAAGAACAGCTCAGTTAAAAGACTTCATTGAAATGTTGAACAGACAAGCACTTCAAGAAGCAATCAGTACAGTCAAAAAGGGGCAGAAGAAACCAAGGCAACCAACTAAAGCACAAATTCTTTCTACCATGAAATCTTACTGTTGTCATGTTGGTGGATGGAAGATGAGCAAGTTCAAAGGAATGACCCCTAATCAGATTGAAAGTGCATACTACAGAGTTAAAAGGCAAGATCTTGATTTTGTTCCTATGAATTCAGAAGAAGAAGAAAGAAGATTTCCTGCACCTAAAAGGAAAGTCATGCATAGTGAACCTCAAAATGTTAAGAAGACAAGATTTGCTGAAGCAACAAAAGTTCAATCTGAAAAGTTCACTGAAGAACAATTGACTGATATGATATTGATAGAAGAAGAAGATTTCTATCCAGACCCACTGCAAGTCAGACATCCTATCATTGATTGGGAAGTTTACACAGCTAGCAACTTTGCTTCATGTTGGAAAATTACAAGGCTAGGAGGTGAAACTTCATCATTCATTCAGTTTGAAGAACTTATCAAAGCATGTGACAGAGATGATCTTAATGCACTGTGGAGATTGGTTCAAGAAAGATTTGATGCTGGCAGTCTGAAAGATGTAAAAGAAATGCAGTTATGGGTTGATCTAAGAAGGCTCTATGAACCAAATATGACTGACAACTTTTGGAAGTTTGAAGCTAGAGGTATGGAAACTACATGGACTTATTATGACTCATGTGAAGTTCATCATGTTTCTACAAAAGCTGGAGTGGATGCTTTTATGTTTGCTGAGAAAGAATATCCACTTAGAGCTGGAACTCTTACTTCAATGTTGTCAACACAAATAAGAGTTCATGAAGATACTGAGAAAGTAAGAGCATTGATTAAAAGGATTCAACAACAGTGTTCAAGAGCTATTCAAGGATTGAGAAGGAAGTGAAGTGTTTGGAAGAATTCCCCAAATCCTAAGACATTATGAAAATTGAAGAAACTTATTGATTTGCAGAGAAATCATAAGTTTAGGGGAGGATTGTTAGGAATAAAGCTAACAGTTACCACTGATAGGCTTGTGGAAGACACTGCTGAAGAATGCACTGGCAGTGGAAACTCATTACCACTGCTAGTACATATAGTTACCACTGCTTATTAGATAACTGATGTATTCGTGTATAGATAAGTATAGAATAGATCTTGTGTATATTCTATTTAGATAGCTTAATACTTATCTTGTAAAGGACTCCTTGTTCTATAAAAGGAGATCCTAGGTCATTGTCTAAGGTACGAATTACTCTAGAGAGCTTCAAGGTGTAACCCTAGTGATAGCTACTACTGTTCTCACTCACAATACATCACATAAACAATCTTCTAAGTGTTACTAAGTAAATTCCGCGTGCTTAATAACATTACTCAAAGTATCTCTAACATAAGGTGTCTGTTTAGATCCATCAAGAGTTTTCTTCACTATGTCAACAAACTCCCTTGTGGCGGACTAACCTTACACAACTTTCGCTTACACCTGCTTAACGACACAAAGCTAGATGTCGGGTTCTAATCCTAGCTAGAACCAATCTCACGACTCTTCACAACTTCTTCACTACTAGTACACACCACACCTTCTTCACTACTTCACACCACTTCACAACTTCTTCTTCTCTACACAACTTCTACTTCTCCCAAAACTACTTATTACAAGCACAACACAACTACACAAATAATTTACACAATGTACACAACTAATCTACAATACTTCTTAAACTTGGTTGTTGAAGGAGTATTCTTCTTTTGCACTTTGGATGAGGATGGATGAGAAGGGATTGAATCACTTGAAACAAGGATTAATAATCTAATGATCAAAGGGTTTTAGAAGATGTTTAGAGAGATTTAGATCTGAAAATTTTCGTGCAAAAGGTAAGAAAAATACCAGGTTTGAGGTGGTATTTATAGGAGAAAATTTCTGACAAAATCTGACAGGGGAGCGTGGCCGGCCCCCTTAATTCATGGCCGGCCCCCTTAAAATTAAGGAGGCCGCCCCTTATAATTAAGGGGGCCGCCCAGCTGTAACGGCCAGATTTTCTGTCTTTTAGTGGGAAAAGTTTATTTGGTGAAAAACTAACTGATTTTGGTTAAAAATTTGAATCCATATATTTAAAAATTTGAATTCATATATTTAGTAGGATTTAAACATTTTCTTTTATTACCAAAAGTGTTTTTCAAAAATATATAATATGTTTATATTATTAATTAAACTTTGTAATAATTAATTAAATATCCCTTTGATCATGAGATGTATTAAGCACTTGTTTATTCATACCTTAAGTGATTAAGTTGGATAAAATGATATAAACTAGCTTAGTACTTGTTTACGTAGTAATCTTACGTTTAATGATTTTACATTTTGTGATCATCAAAACGTAGAGATACCAAAAAATATAAATAACGTTTTTATGCATTATTTATGTCAACAACTTCCAAGTCTTTCTCTATGATCAACTCATACACTTTCAAGTTGCCAATAAGTTCATCCAGTGAAAGTGACAACAAATCTTTGGTTTTTTCAATAGTGGTTACTTTCGGTCTCCACTTTGGATAAAGTTCCCTAAGAAACTTTCGAACATAGTTCTTGCTAGAAAAACTTTCATCAAGAGCTTTCAAATTAGTTATAATTGTATTAAACATAGAAAATCCACTATCAACAGATTCATCCTCGGCAATTGAGAATTTCTCATATGTTGCACGAGTAAGTTGATCTTGTTATCTTTGACTTGCCAATTACCCTGATGGGTGATGCGGCAAAAAGTGTTATGCTTTTAGGGGGTCATTTAATCCCTAATCTGTAATTATTTGATCAAATATTGCCTTAAATCGTTCCTTTTGTCATTTTAGGTACTTTGGAGAGGAATTCTGGAAAAGGAAGCATTTTGGACGTTTTTGGAGCATAAAAGTGAAGAAAACGACAAAGTCTCAAAATATGCTAGAAATTGTACCTGACGGCGTCACGCTTTACCAGGTGACGGCGTCACTCTTTGACAACAAGGTGGATTATTTTTTCAATAGACGCCCCAGAAAGATTTTGGAGAAATAACACGTGACGGCGTCACGTGTAAAAAGTTGTAGGTCGTCACGTTTTATCACAAAGGGAGACAACCCAGAGAGTTTATAAGGAGACGGCGTCAGAGTTGGATCTGAGCAATCCGAGGAGTGCTTTGGCGGCGAGGTGACGGCGTCACACCCTATAAGGTGACGCCGTCATATTGTAAATTCTATATACATTCGTCTAATTTTCATTCATTAGGTGTGCAACTTTTGGGATAAACCCTAGCTCGTGTTTTACAGTATTTTTAAGGGTTTTTCACCCTTGAAACTTGGATGCTTAATTAAAGATAAGTTCTTTTCCAAATCAATCAATATGTCTATGTGTTGTTTGATTATATCTTATGCTTGTCTTTCAATTAACATGCTAGGCTAGGTCTTTGTTGTGTTTGCTTGGATCTAATGAAACCTAGCTATTGATTATATGTTGTTGGTTTGTTTGTGATTGTTGTGGGTGGGTGAAGTCGATGTTAGGCTTAAGAAAACTGGCTAACCTCCTATACAGTAACTTTCTTGAACGTCTTAAGAAACATGAATCGGATGTGTACTACGAGTATTTGGTTGTATTTAATGCATGAGCGAATTCTAATGATCCCATGTTAGGAGCTTTAAGTCGGCTCGACATAGGAGTGAAGTAGAAGCTTATAGAGTTAGGGAAGATCGTACGGCCCTACGAATGGTTTAAAGGAATACAACCCGTCATCCACACAATTACAACAAACCAATTAACATGTAAAAGATAGCTAGGGAGTAAGGAAATCTAAGTAAACACATTTTTCTCTCATATAAGTTTCACAACCACTTTAATTTTCTAGTTATTTTATTTTAATTGCATAAGTAGTTATTTGGGTAGTTGACTAGCAACTAATTCCGCCCACTCTTCCAAAAACCGAGATTTTTACTTTCTTTCATAAAATATAAAAATACAAAAAGAATCATCCCTCAACCCTTAGACCTAATTAGAGTAGTTTTTCAAGCCTAAGGACACTATTCCTCGAGAGAACGATCAATCCTCCGGTACTTGCCACTTCACTATACTACATCGGTCAGGTACACTGCCTGGTGGGGGTTGTAAGCTTCTCAAGATCCCTTGAGAGGTAAAACCTAAGTGCAAAGGTTGCAAAACCCACTCATCAAGTTTTTGGCGCCGCAGCCCGGGGAATAGTTATTGCTTAGGTTGAAATTTGTTTTTATTAGGTCTACTCATTAGATTCCTATTTAGTCAGATTTTTTATTTCCTTTTTATTAGCCTTCTCGTAGTCTATCTTTTCTTTGTGATTTTGTTTGTAATTTGCTTCAAATGGACTTTTCACTTAGACTTCTAAGATTGCAATATAAGGTTGAGTGGCTAGAACGCACTAAATTTCAAAATACCTCATTTAGAGACACCTATGAATCATATGAGCCTTCACCTAGGATAGATTCTTATGAACAACCTCTATTTTTAGGATCTCGTTTTAGTGAGGCCCTTAGGAAAAGTGACCAAGTTCACCAAGGAATTATGGAGAGATCCGAAGCAATAAACCATAAGTTGGATGAAGCACTAGGTTTGCTTTTGTCTCTACCTAAGAAACCAATTGGGGAGGATTTAGCCGAACATGAGCACATTGAGCAAAAAGACCTAGTTTTTAAGATCAATGACTTTGAATCTCAAGAAACACGTGATGAATCCTTTAGGCTAATTGAATATAGTCAGATTATTGAGGAAGATCCTTATGATTCGGACATAGAAGTTGAGATGCCTAGAGAAGCACGTGAGATACTTAGAAAAATGCTTAGGATAGATTCTACCAAAACACATGATGAGGATATAGGTGATCCTGACTCGTGGAATGATGAGGTCAATAACATAAGCCCACAAAATACTCAACCATCATTTGAAGCACACACACAACCCGTGACTTACCCGAAAGAAGTTGAAGAAACTTTAGGAATTCCGATGGAGGTAGAACCCTTGGACCAAGCACCACTTGAGGATGTAGGTTTGAATACTTGTAGTGATAACCCTACTCTTAGTTCTAGGGAATTTTCTAATGTTGATGAACCGGAACCTCAATCTTTACACAACTTTCCATCCTTAGATTTACGTCTAGGAGACAAAAGAGGAACCGACCCACCCATCAACCCTTATTATCCGGGTAGTTTTAGGATGAAGGAAGCCATTCACTTACCTCCTTCACCTCAAGTGGCATATGTATCGCTACTTTCACCCGCACTTAATCCTAAGTGAAGGGAAAACCTCCCCTATTTCCTTTAAATAAGGGTAGAGTCAGGCTCGTGACTCCAACAAAAACAAGTGCTTATTGGGAGGCAACCCAAACTTTATTTTCTTTATTTTTTTGTTTGTTTATTTGATTTTATTTATTTCCGTATGTATGTTTTATTTTTATTGCTAACAATTCATGTTTTAAATTAAATTGAGAAAATGCTTTATTTTGTTTTTAACTTCGTCTTAACTACATATAAAGGTATTTTGCAAAAGATATGTGTAAGGGAAATCTAAATTTGTTTATAAGGACGAATTGAACATGAATTGTAACAATATAAAATGAATATACATATTAGTATTTGTTCGAGTCAAATGCTTGTATCGAGTCACAATGAATGTTTTGCAGAATTTCCTGGTGTTAAAACTTCCAAGAACCTGTAAACATTTATTTTGCAAGCATTATATCTTTAATTGTTTTTATTTCTAAGTCTGGAATTACATCTAGTTGTGATTTTTCTTTGTTCGGTTTGATGCTTTGGTTTTTGTGTTTGTTTTCTCAGGCTTAACATGTTATATTGGACAAGAAAATGAACATGGCATCTAGTTCATGACATCAAGCTTTTGGCGTCGCCTTGATCTTGAAGCTTTTACATCATTGATGACGTATAGTTTGCATTCGGGTCACGAACCCGACCATTGGACGTCACTTACACTTAAGCCCACCACGTGTGGGCTACTATGGTAACGATTTGGGCTTACGAGAGGGCCCAAACTAGAATCTATTTATGGTCTTGATGTAGGAAATCTCTTACTTATGGGATATGTATCAAATGACCGACTTAGGCAGGATACGCCAAAGGGTAAGGAACACGAAACCTACAAGGATTTCGTGTGTATATAAAGGGCATCATGGCTCTCATTGAGGTATCATCTAATAACCCTAACTCTTTACTAAACCCTAAAACCGATTACTTACTCTCACGCCGGAGGATAATCGTGGGAAACAATCCCACGATAAGCCTCACGGTGTTTTCTTTGTTCTCTTAGTACGCAGGTCTCAAGCATTAAGATCCAATTGATACAGGAATAAGAGTCTAAACAAGGAACGCCCAACTTTTGTATCAACAATTGGCGCCATCCGTGGGACCCTACACTAAGAATTCTACTAAAAACTAGAATGACAAAGTACGGAAACTCAAGCCAGCGGACTCCGCAGGCGAAGAAAACGCACAGCGACCTACAGGGGAAGAAGCAGCAAAGTGATCCATCCCCTAAGCAGGCCCCTGGAACAACCAGTGCGCCCGAACACCAAAGATCAGACTCAGATCTGATCTTTCCGACAATAAGACCCCTCACAGGGACTACCCAGGCCACTACGGCAACCACTAGCGCTGGAGATCTACAGCGCACCCTTTTCGCCACCCCCTCCAAATGGTGCCAGAAACAGACCTCGCTGAGCCGCCACGTGCGCCTGCTCGAAATGAAGGTCCTGATTTGGAAGCAAACATCCTTGCGCTTGAAGGAGTCGCGCCTGAATTAGGGCCAAGTGAGTTCGTGTCTCAAAACTATGAAACCTTGGCCGCCCTTATGAGAGAGGAAGCGAAGAAGAGGTCAAGTCGGAGCCTGCAAGCCCGGCTCAACTTTGACCCCGAATGTGAAACATCCCCATCGTGTCACCGAAAGGAGAGGCGCGAGAAAGATGGCCCCCGACCACCGGTGTTTACTAGGATTGGGAGGAAAGTGGTGGATGATGAAGCAGTTGACTGGAAGTATTTGTCATAGAGCGAAGAAGATGGAGTGTGTACCAATGTCCATACTAGGCTGGGTAGTCGGAGAGTCCATGACAGACTTGGGCGACAGCGCTCCCCTAGCGAAAGCCCTTCAAGGCTTGCTGGTCGCAGGGTTCATGATAGATTGGGGCGACAGCGCTCCCCAAGCGAAAGCCCTTCAAGCTTGGATTCCGAGGACAGTCGACGCAAGCGCTGCAAAAGAGTAAGCCTGTCTTCAACTGACTCCTCGGACAACGAGGAAACAGGACACTAGAAGTCCAGGAAAAGATATCACGACCAGGAGAACGAAGATATGTCTCGCCCCTGGCGCCGCCAAAAGGTTAAGGTGTTTACTCGGCACATCAGTGATTTTTCAGAAAAGAAAAGAAGGCGCATGCCCACTTATGTAAAAACCTATGATGCAACAGGTGATCCGGATGACCACTTAAAAATTTTCAAATCAGCCGCTACCATCGAAAACTGGCCACAACCTGTGTGGTGCCACATGTTTAATTCCACGTTAGTTGGGAATGCGCGAAACTGGTTCNTCCTCGGACAACGAGGAAACAGGACACTAGAAGTCCAGGAAAAGATATCACGACCAGGAGAACGAAGATATGTCTCGCCCCTGGCGCCGCCAAAAGGTTAAGGTGTTTACTCGGCACATCAGTGATTTTTCAGAAAAGAAAAGAAGGCGCATGCCCACTTATGTAAAAACCTATGATGCAACAGGTGATCCGGATGACCACTTAAAAATTTTCAAATCAGCCGCTACCATCGAAAACTGGCCACAACCTGTGTGGTGCCACATGTTTAATTCCACGTTAGTTAGGAATGCGCGAAACTGGTTTAGTAAGCTACCACGTAGGAGCATCAATGGGTTTGAAGAGTTGCGGAAGGCGTTTCGTTTGAACTTTACTCAGAGGAAGAAGTGCGCCAAAAACCATGTCGAACTGGCTAGGGTAAAACAGTGCCAAGGGGAATCCACAAGCGCTTATGTGGAGCGCTTTAAGGAGGAATGCATACATGTCAAAGCATGCCCCGAGGTACTGAAGATCTCAGGATTTATGAACGGGATCAATAACCCAGAACTTATCAAGAAGTTAAACGATAGGGTCCCCCAAACCTTTGACGAGCTCATGAAGCGCATAAGGTCCTTTATCCAAGGAGAAGCTTCCGCTGCGGACAGTAAGAAAAGCTAACCAAACTATAGGTCACAAGAACAGCCCAGGAGACAATCCTATGACCAGAGTAGCAACCGTGATAAAAGCTACCGCAGTCAGGGGGCGGGCGAGGGAATGACAAATATACTCCACTAACGAAGACTCCAAAGGAGATATTTGTCACAGAAGGCGCAAACTTCCCGAAACCTCCACCAATGCGCACCCCAGAAGATAGGCGCGTAGGGAACGGGTACTGCGAGTACCACGGACAGAAGGGCTATACCCCCAACGAGTGCGTCCAATTGCACCAACTAATTGACAAGCTAGTCAAGGAAGGCAGGTTGGATCACCTGATCAAAAACATCAAAGAGGGGAAAGACAAACAAAAGACAGGGGGCAAAAAAGAAGCACCCAAGGACAAGGCTGATACCATCTACATGATACAATCATGGCAGCGAAAGACGAGGCAAAAAATCAGCCAAAAATTCTCTTATGAAACCAAAATCTCTTTCCCCACCTTGACTGCGGACAACGCAGTGACGGAGCCACTAACCATCGAGATAAGCACGGGGGGTCATAATATCCACCGCATGTATGTCGATGGAGGGGCGTCCGCAGATATAATGTATGAGCACTTCTTCAAGAGGCTGCGGCCTGAGATCCAAGGTCAGTTAATCCCGGCCACGATGTCGTTGACTGGCTTTACAGGAGAAAAGATATGGCCGATGGGGCAAATGCGACTACTAGTCGTGGTCGGTAATAAAGAAAACTCCATGGAGGCCTGGATAAATTTTATGGTGATCAAATCTCCTTCGCCATATAACGGCATCATTGGAAGACCAGGGATATCAGCCATGCGCGCGGTACCATCCACAGCACATGGGATGCTTAAATTCCCAGTGGAAGGCGGCATTGTTACCCTCTACAGTACCGTAGTACCACCTAGGGAGTGTAACACGAACACGAGTGAGACGGCACACACTCCAGAACAGTGCGCAGCTAAAGTATCAAACCTGAAGGTCGCAATCCATCCAGATTTCCTGGAGCAAGAAATAACGATCCGGGGATTGCTGTCTGATAAAGGCAGAGCAGCCGTGTGCGCGCTCTTGTAAAAGAATCTGGACATTTTCGCATGGGAACCAAAGCACATGACTGGTGTGCCACGATCGATTACAGAACACAAGTTGCAAATCCGACAAGGATATTCCCCGGTGCGGCAGAAAAAGGGTGGTCAAGCTCCAGAGCGCGCAAAAGCTATTCTCGAGAAAGTACGCAAGCTAGTGGACGCAGGGATCATGCGAGAAGTCTATTACCATGACTGGCTCTCTAATCCAGTGATGGTCAAGAAGAGTGATGGCAGTTTGAGGATGTGTGTGGACTTCACGGGCCTCAACAAAGCATGTCCACAGGACTACTACCCATTACCAGAGATAGACTGGAAGGTGGAATCTTTATGCGGATACCCCTTTAAATGTTTTTAAGACGCATACAAAGGGTACCACCAGATTCAAATGGCTAAAGAAGATGAGGAAAAAACGGCCTTCCACACAAGCCAAGGTGTTTATTGTTATATAAAGATGCCTTTTGGATTAAAGAACACGGGCGCCACCTACCAACGATTGGTAGATAATGCATTTGCAAAGCAGGTGGGCCGCAACCTGGAGGTCTATGTTGATGACCTTCTCATTAAAAGCCATACTGAAGACGAGTTGGTGCGCGACATTGAAGAAACGTTTAGAACATTGGGAAAGATCAACATGAAGTTGAATCCTAAAAAATGCTCTTTCGGCGCTACAGAAGGCATGTTCCTTGGATACTTGATAGAGCCTGATGGCATCAAGCCATCCCCAAAAAAAACAAATGCTTTCATCGAACTTCCTTCACCACGCACGTTGAAAGAGGTCCAGTATCTGAATGGAAAGCTAGCCGGGTTGAACAGATTCCTGTCCAAATCAGCAGATAAGTCAGTCCCTCTCTTTAAAACACTCAAGAAGTGTACAAAAAAGGGAGACTTTCGGTGGACTATGGAAGCGGAAGAAGCTTTTGCACAGCTTAAGCAACACATAGCAGCGCTTCCCACACTAGTCGCACCCCGACCAGGGGAAGAGTTAATCATGTACTTATCTGCAACTCATGGAGCAATTAGCGCGGTGCTACTAACAGATAGAAACTCAGTACAAACACCCATATACTTTGTAAGCAAGGCACTTGATGAGGTGAAAAGTGTACCACTTTTCGGGGATCATTTAAGCCCTAAATCATATTTATTTGATCAAATATCGCCCTAAATCGTTCCTTTTGTCATTTAGGTACTTTGGAGAGAAATTCTGGAAAAGGAAGCATTTTGGACGTTTTTGGAGCATAAAAGTGAAGAATTCGACAAAATGCCAAAAATCTATTGAATAGTACCCTTGACGGCGTCAAGCATGGATGTGACGCCGTCAGACCTTGATAAGCCAGAATATTTTTTGGGAGTTTAAAGGGGGACGGCATCAAGAAGACCATCAAGAAACCCTAATCACGGCGAGGTGACGGTGTCAAGGCTATAACGTGACGCCGTCAGATCTGATTTTCTATATATATTCACATAATTTTTAGTCATTAGTGTGGAACTTTTAGGGAGAAACCCTAGACGAATTTTAGCAGCTTTTTCAAGGTTTTTCACCTTGAGATCTTCCATGTTACATTGAAGATGAGTAATCAATTAATCATTCAATATGTCTATGTGTTGTTTGATTCTATCTTGTTCTTGTCTTTCGTTTAACATGCTAGGCTAGGTTTTCTTTATGTTTGCTTAGATCTAATGAAACCTAACTATTGATTATTGATTGAATGTGTCACACCCCCAAAATCGGGTCGAGCGGAAGCTTACATATTGCTGGGGTGTAACTCAATTGGTGCCACAACACAAGTGTAAAGAACGGTTTTCATCTTTAATCATTTAGAATAAAATAGTTTAACAAAAGTGTTGAATTACATTATTAAAAGTTGTGCGGAATTAGGCCCTTAAAAATATAATGTAAAACGGTCCCATATCAATATCAGAGTCTTCTATGACCATGCCTGCCAAAACCTTCCAGTAACGTGCTAATTGCAATAATACAATGAAAAATACATGCTAAACGTGTCCAACACGAGGGTTGGTGAGTTTCATAGAGTTTAAAAATTGAAAAGAATGTATATAAAGCCTCCTTGAGTGAAATTTCTCCCCCCAGCTAAAGGCATTGTAAATCCCAGCTCAGTTCCAAGCCCCGTTGGCCATCAAACAAGTACTCTGGGCAACATTGTGTTTACAACCGCCACTGCGCAGTCATAGATTTGGTTTACTGTAAACAAATGTAATATTTGAGCCCCCCAAAAGTCAAGATAAGTGTAATAATACAACCATGTTAATGTAGGC
>LBNU01023589.1:16390-57423 GCA_014162995.1 Artemisia annua
TCGATATTTTAGGGTCTTAGTTCTCGATAAATAGTACAATTTGGCAGATTTTTGTTTTTCAAAAAAACACACCCAAATCACGTTTTTAATCCAAGATTTTTGTACTTCTAAGCTTAAAAACACCAAAACTACAAGAAAGTTGCAAACTTGATGATTTTTATGAAAAGTTTTAAAATTTCGAAAACAAGTACAAAAACAAGGACGATTTTAAAGCTTTGAATTTTTCAAAAAAGATTGAAACTTTCTTGTTGAGAAAGGTTTATAACACTAGTTTGTAAGCAAAAAAGTGTTAAAAACACAAAAAGAACAAGAAATTTGCAAACTTTTGAAGAAAAACGTGTAGAAAAACTTAAAAAATACGAAAACCACAAACTCAAATTCCTCCTAAATCATTGTTAGGCGATTGATACCACTTGTTATAACGTAAAATATCCCAACTTTATCATTCACACACACGTATAATATGTAGAAAAGAGATGAGAAAGATGGTGACTTGATGTATAAAATGAGGCGTATAAATATGAACTATATTAGAGAAAACACACACATTACACACACAAGCACACACCTCAAATGAGAGTTTGAGGTGTATTTATAGTACAAGATATGATGCCCTAAAGGCTTAGATGGGCTTGGGCTTGGACTTGGTTTTATACTTAAATCTTAACTTATAACATATTAGCTTAACTAGTCCAAGGCCCAATGACTAATTCTACCTACACGACACACTATATTACATATGAGACCGACCATCACTTTTTCTATAAAATTGAAATGCTAACAAGAGCGATTGTGAAAAATTAAAGGGAGAAAAGAGGACACTTAAGTTTAATAAAAATGATTAGGGGTGTGATTTTACCCGGGAAAGATGAAAATTGGCAGGAAAATGATTTTGTTATATTTCGCAGGTGGCCAGGTTATGTTTCGTACTTTGTTGCAGGATTCGTATTGGAGAGAGAAATCAGCAAAAAAAGTATGGTATCAGGAGGGTAATCTCATAATATCGGGGAAAAAAATCATAGCTTTACTGATATGCCGCAAAGTTGAGTAAAGTTGAAAATATGTGTCATCTTCGATGTCAGTTTTACAAATTTTCATTTATATTTGGTGTTTATAGTATTAATGACTTTCAAAAAAATCTACATTAAAATGGTATATGAGAAGGCACTAAAATTGGAATTGAAACATCAAACTATAAATTTATCAGCAAAGATATCCAAAATTTAGTAACTAAATATACACCGCTAAGGTTTCTTAAAATTGGAAGAATAAACATGTTTTGGTAAATTTATATAAAAAATAATTAAAAAAACACTAGTTTATTTTGGTAACTTGATAAAAATATTTTCAGCTTTCACCTTTGACTATTTATTCATAATACTACAAGTATTATTTGTAGTTTAACGCATTGGAAACCCTATTAACTGTTTTCCTTTTTTAAATTTACAGATAATAGTTTTTTTTTCTTTTTTTTAAATACCTTTTATTTCAGTTCGACATATTGTTAACAATTTTAAAAAGAAAAAGAATTTGAAAATTCAATATGTTATTACTAAACTGTTACTTTTAAACAGTATGTTAAGATCAAACCGAACCATCCGAAAACTATATGGGAAAGATACTGGACAATATTTTTATTTTAATTTAAAATTTTATTATACACTATATGTCGATCGGATGATAACCATATTTTACATGAGAAATGCTATTTTCACTCAAATTTTACAAAATAATGTTTAACAAAATAACATGAATGTGTATCATTGATGTTTTTTACTCTTATTTTCTCTTTCTTATATTTTTGATTAACTAATCTTAAATAGATATCTCAATTTATTAAAATTCTCTTTGTACAACTTGTCGCATATCTCATTTTTACTTTCGGTCGAGTGGTAAAGAATGTTTGCAAATAGTCTCAACACCAAGATTCAAATCCTAGCAATGAAAACACACATCTTTTGTTACATAGTTTAGTTATTAATATTCACCTGCCCCACCATTCATCTTCCTTATCTTTCTTTATTGGATAAACTTTATTGAAAATTTTCTTTAAAATTTATTACCCTTATGTTATGTATGTTAACTAGTGTTTGCGTATGATATGTAAATTGGTATTAAAAGTGAATTGAGATTGTTGTGTTGTTTGGTTTTTGAGTTGAAGAATAAAGACCTGATGAGTTGATTAAGACAAGAAGCTCGAGTAACACTTAAAAAACCATTTGTAGACTGTGTATGAGGCAGTATTTGCCTAAGCGTGTAAAACTTGTGAAGTTATGTGTGAAGCCTTCTATTTATAAAGAGGCAATAGGGTTAAACCCTTGTGAGATGATCAACAACTGTTAGGAAGCCAGGTTTTGATAATCTGAGGAGCAGACAAGAGAGATAGGTGGACTCACTTTCTTGGCTCGTACAAAGTGGTTCTTATTGTGTGTCTCTAATGTTCTATGTCAGATGGGTATATCTTAACCGTTAGTGACAATTGAGGAGCAGTAGTACTATGCGTTCAGCATAGCCTTATGAGTTTCGTAAGGTCAAATATGGTATGGGATTCTAGTCGGGCCGCTATCAAGTGTTAGTTGATGGGCCTTGGTAATGGGCTAGATTCGTGTATATATTTAGTGGGCTTGGACCACCATTATTGATATGCTATCAAGTCCCCTCATTCTAGTATTGTATCATGTATGAGTCCCCCTAGTTCGTGTTGTGCTACTAGGGTTCCTTCTCAGGCTCAATGTTATCAGGCTTATGTCACATATGCTATTTATTTTTTTTATTAATATTTTTATTAAGGACTGGTTCAAGATATTTTAACTCAATCAGGGTTTTGATGTTTTCGTGAGAAGCGTACGAAAATTCTTTTTTGAAATTGTTGTTCCCTTTACATAATTAGTTTTAACTAATAAAGTAATGATATTCTTTGATAAACATAAGAAACAAACATGAAAGTAAATAGACAAGAGTTGATCAACGTTTAAATTCTTATTAGAAATCAATCAAAGAATCTATACCCAAATGTTTACGAAATAACACTTGGGATTGAAATCACAAGTGTAGTTATCTCCTCTCTAAACTCAAGCTAAGCTTAAGTGCTGCTATGCTAACCAACTGAGTATCTGTGACTCAGTAGTCTTTGGAAGAATAGAAAGGTTTAGAAAAGCTAAGCTTTTTTTACTTAACTTGTCAACCTTTCTACTCCTACTTATGATCGCCTAAGCTGAACCTTGCATTTTCTAGATTTTTTACATTTGCTGCCATGAACAGGAAGCCTACCAAGCTATCGATTCCTGCTAAGTCAATGTCACTCCACCTTTGGAAAGCTGGATTCCCGAATTCATCGGTGAAGAAGATACCATATTCAGGTTCTTCGGAAACGGACAAAAAAAAAAGGAAATGCAATAACATAAGAGTTTCCTCTTTCTCCTTAACATGCCGGGAAAAGCATGTTTACATTCGAGTGTAGTTTATACCATGTTAGACACTTACACCGGTTGAGGCTGTTTTCGGTCAAAAAATCAAGACAACAATAACTAACAACTAATAACTGAAACATTTAAAAAAAATAATAATAATCCTTTAAAAATATGAGGAATGCTAGACCCACATAAGAATTATATAGAAAAAATCCACACGCTGATGTGTCAGGGAGTGATTGGTTTAATCAGAGAGAAGAGAGAGAAATTATAGCAAAATAGATCAATAGCTTCCTGACATATCAGCGTGTGGATTTTTTCTGTGTAATTATATGCGGGTCTAGCATTCCTCTAAAAATATTATATGACACTAACCTATTTTTATTATCTAACCACGCCACTGGAAAACAAAAAATGATCATGACATTCATGTATACTTTTCCCATGAATCCATGACCTAACTATTCTCTTTTCAATAAAATTTTTATGAAAAAAAGAAACGGAAAAGCAAAGCATTATGGCTTTTATAACAAATCGAATAAAAAAGTTGTTGCATTTCTAATAAAGGAAAAAGGAACTAAACATAGTATAAATAGTGGACATGAGGAGAGTGAGCCTAAAAGGAATGCACTACTACTTAAAAGCCAATTAGAAGGGGAGAGTTTTGGTGCAAAATCAAAGATTATTTGCTTATTAACACCAAGAGGAAGAGAGCTCTCAACTCCTATAGGTATGTTCCTCTTTCTTTACTGTGTATAAAAAAACATTGTGCCTAACTTCCCTTAAATGGTAACTTTTATATTCTTTTGAGGGCTAGAATTAGTAACTACGTTTACCAAATGGATAATGTAGTAAGAATTGAAATAGCTATTGAGTAGGTGCTCAATTTGGCCCGCCTGGTGCCCTCATGTAACCAATCTGCACTACCTCTTATTTTCTTGTTTACTTTACCATATACGAATTGATTTTGCGTATGTACACTTATTAGTCGGTACTGATACGGTTCCGTTACTGTACCATTTTTTTGATACAGATGCTCATCCCTAATTTGATCAATCATCTTTCATGTATAAATAAACATTCCTGTGGGTCATCACTTTGTTAATCTAGATGGGCCAGGTTCGAAGCTGTGTGACCCATATCTGATATAAATTGGTGGCTTGAAGCGTTCTTACTCCCTAAAATAGTACTTCTTTACGTCTCAAATCACTTGTACACATTTTCTTATAGCTTTTGTAACTAAAGTTTGTTAACCCGACTAATTGTTTATCATGAACATCCTAACTTTAATTATCAAGTTAGGACCTAATAAAATATTAGTAATAACTTATAGCTGGCGTTCGAGAAATCCGTTTACTAGCTAGTTACAGAACGAGATATACCGTACCGAAGTACCGATGTATTGTTAGTAAATTTATGATCTTTTTATATCCAAGCCAACATATGTTATGCTATGGAACTTTGTGAAAGAAGGATTAAGCATGTGGGTCACAAAATTTACTATTTATAGACACTTTTTTTGTTTATATATTCTCTCAGTTTTTGTTTGATACCAAAAGTAGATTAGAAATATTGATCGAGTTTAGCATATTACTTTGACAAAAAAACTATTACTCGGCATTATGAGCAGGGACGGACCTAGGATTTTTTAAAGGGTGTTGCACAATTTTTTTTTATGACCATGAGTACTAAAGTTGCATGATAAAGAATTTATTAGGTAAAATTGGGTGTTGCACGAGCCCAGAAAAGATATATTTTATAAAAAATTTACACTTCGTGACCAAAAATTGGGTGTAGCCCGTGCCACACTCGGCTCCTATGTGGGTCCGTCCATGATTATGAGACAGATTAATATTACTCGTTTTTATAATTTAAATATCTTATAAACCGTTAATCATTAGATAAAACAAATTATACCACTATAATGAGCATTTAATTATCTTTTTACGGACGCTTTGATTTACTTTCAACAAACTTTATTTCGTCCATTTTTCGCGATTTTTTATGTATTAAAATTCGCATGTGATTTAACACTAATATGGTAGTTCTACAGTAAACAATTGTATTAAAATTGGCATAAGTATTTATGTATAAATAAAAAACTTTCCTCATTTTTTGCAACCATATATCAAACACTATATTTGAATTTTAGATTATAGCAGTTCATTTATGAAGCTTCTATAATCATATGTGATATGGTAAAAATTACATGTGATTATGATCATTCTGGTAAAAATCATGTGATTTTATGTGTTGTATCAAACTTTGATGAATTAACTGTAGTAATCTACGATTCAAAATATAATTTGTTATATATGTTTGGGAAGCTACGAATCTCTCATTTTCAAGAAAAAACGATGAAAGTTTAGAAATATTGTAGAAAAAAGTTATGTTCATTTTATTACATGGTTATATATTCAAGTATTCAAATTAGTGTTTAATCACATGTGATGTCTCATGCAAGTTCTAACGACGAAAAAATAAAATAAGAGAAAGACAAAAAAAAAAAAAAAAAAAAAAAAAAAAAAAAAAAAAAAAGACAAAAAATAGTTTACCGTAAGTATATCAAAGTGTCCGTCATAGAAAGATGATTAAATGTTCGTCGCGATGGCATAATTTTTTTCGCTTAACGATTAACGGTTTAAAAGATATTAAGTTTTGGGGAAAAAAAATAAACCAACAATAAATAAATAAAAGTGAAAGTGTATTTGTTATTTAATAAAAAGGAGTAGCTAAAATTAATTATTTTTTTTTTAACAGCGGGTTAGTTGTTAGATATTAGTTGTTGGCTCGAGTTAGTGTTGCATCCTCGGGCAGAGATACCAACCGCGAGCCTCTCCTTAAGGGATAACCCCACTCCTATTCCCGATTCGCCTGATATCATTAGAGCTTGTGGTTCCCAAGTGAGGACTTCCTGGTCGGTCACCCAAACCGGTACTACTCTTACTTGGGCTTGCTTAACTACTTAAGCCTTTACCACTAGACCACAAGCCCCATGATAGCTAAAATTAATTATTTGATATGCAAGAAAACTTTTGATACGTAAATGATCTTAAATCTAATTATTTACAGTAAGTGGCACACAAATTTTGATTCTTAACGCTAAAGGGTTTAAATTTTTCAAAATTTTGTTACTTTTCTCCAACCATGGCATCGCTACCTCGTTCATGTCCATTGTGCTTATCCCATGAATATATGCTTTACTTTCCTATGGCTATGATTCAAAGGAAGAGAGAATAATTTTCAGATCATGTGATTTTCGTAACAAAATCCGAATTCACATGTTATGCTCACATCTAAAAATAGAGAATGGAAGTCGTGAACGTAAGGATTTTACTTTCTTCCAATAAAACTAATACGTCATAAACCATTACCAAATAAAGACAAGAAACAATATGTTTTATCTGGACATGAGCTTGCCAACAAACATGCATGCTTAGTCACATGTCAAAAGAGAATTAAGGGGAAAAGCTAGAGAAAGTATAAGTCGTGGCGCAGGGGTAGTCTAGTTAAAAAAGAAATGAGCCAATGTGTTTTGTTAATTTCAAGTATATAGCCGAATAAATAGCTAAGGCAGCAAGTGTTTTACGTTTATTGAGGACTAATTATGATTTGTGTGTATTTGAACGAGGGCACGAGGGGCGAGTTGAATAATTTTAAGCTTGAGTTCGACTTAATTATCGAAACTTGAGCTTAAATCTTCACTCACGCTTGACCGAGCTATGAATATCTAGCTTGATCTCGACTTGGTTTTGGAAATTGAGCTCAATTGAGCCTACGTTTCAAGCTCATGGTTGATAATTAATCGTTATATCAAGCTCGACTTGCTTCATTGTATATGATAATGGTAGCTAAGTAATCATAAGTTTACAAAATGATAAGAGTGTAATCTAATCTATGCTTGAAAAGGCTCACGAGCTACACGAGTCAAGTAACCTCAAACACAACTCAAAATTACACTTGCGCATCTCGTGCTCGACTTATTTAGATCTAATCGATCCTGAGTATTGGAGACTTGTTTATTATTTGTGTGTACACGAGCATTTTGGATCTGCGTGTTGCGAAATGCGGTAAAACATATGGAAGGTGATCTGCAAACTCTCATATTTGATTGGGACATTTTAAAACGTGTATTAAACAATTGTATTATAAATATAAACTGATTTAACTGTTTGTACATTAAGTGTCTCAGTCAAATTTATAAGTATGTCAATCACTTTTCAAAACATATTTAATCTTTTTATATTTCGAAAAGAAATAATGCATTTAGATAGATTATATATAATAATACAATAAACTTTATATGCACATCCTTATATGCACAATTTCAATCACTGTATAGAAAAAAACTTTAGAAAAAGACAAAAGCACAATATTATTAATCAATAGGTGCGTCACTTTTGGCAAATGTTATATAAATTGATATTCTTTCAAGTTTCGCATTATCTTTCAAAAACAAACGAAAAATTGAGTCCCTCTGTTGATCTCATTGTTTAGTTCGTGAGTACGCAACACCGATCATGTTCATCAAAACTTAAAAGGATCTCGATCATTTGCAAACTACATACGTTAGTTTTGCGTTTAGTGCAAAGATATTTTTAATTTTCAAGAGCTTTTCGTGATCTCCACGGCCTTGAAAAAAACCTGCAACAAAAAATTATTATTGAAACACCTAATTGATATGCCAAATAGTATGTGTTGTTCCTTAAATATTTGACGTGAGATCTTCGCATTTTTGCTTCTTTATATACGTGAGATGCCTTAACCCCTTTGTTAGGCATACCTTTAGGTCACAGATCGATCACGCAGTTGATGAGCCTAAATTCGTTGACTGAAAAGTCTTAGTTTTCAACGAAACAAAGCTTTTTCATTGACTTAACTTTTGTATCTAAGAAAACATTAAAAGAAGTGGGATGCTCAGACATACATTGCATGCCTTATTTCTCTTAAGTTATAAACTACCTTTGCATTTAGACACTTGTTATCATGTTTTATATTCCAGCATAAAATTAGCAAGCAAGCTTAGCATGCCGATCGTTGCTATTGTTGATAACAAAAATATTATGCCTTTAATAGAAATTTCATAATACTCTAATACATGCAAACCCCACAAGTAACATCAACTTAGCAAAACAAACAAGATAATAGTATTGTTACAACTTTTCTTTCTCACTATAATTCTATGATTGATCAATCTTGTTCAAAATGAAGCCAAATGTACACACATGTTCCCACACTTTATATTGCTTCCTAGTGTCCACTCAAAAAAGTTGCACTACATTTCATCTTTATACAATTCTTCATGTTTACAACTTTCTAACATCCCAGATTATAGTTTGCCCGTGCCACCGTTAGTTTTAATCTAGTTATGTTGAAACATCCATGTTGTATAATTACTTCATCATGTTCCTTAAGTAAGTTATGGAGTTTATGAATTGTTTCTCTAAAAGTTAAATTATTTTATGGTGATTACTTGTTAAAGAAGATATCTTTTGGATTATTTTAATGGATTCTCTATATATATGCTAACTTGCGTTAGTTTGCATGATATCAAGAATCTGTGAGATTCTCTATATATATGCTAACTTGCGTTAGTTTGCATGATATCAAGAATCTGTGACCCTTTTGAGGAAATGAAGCACATGTTATCATATTCATAAGTTATAGATAAGTGGTAAATATAAGCAAAGGAATGTGTACTAGAGAATATCTGGCCGGGATTGAGAAATCGAGCTGCATATTTGCTTACTGGCCAGGATAGAGAATATTGAGTTAGATCAAATACCAATTTCAAGTGTTTTACAACACTCGATGATATATTGCTATGAGGTTATGATAATTCCAATCTCATTTGTGCTACAAATACTCTTGTATGATTTCCGTAGCTTAAGCAAATCATCACCTTTCATTTCACATAACGATGTATGCATGGCCATTGCTTTTGGCAACATACATTAACCTGAATGTTGACTAGGTATGTAAAGTTTAAGGAAGAATCATGTGAAATTTCATACATAAGTACACTTATTGATGACTTAATTAAGACACCTAGTCAACATGGGTACCTTGGTTTTCTTACTTTACATCTAAGGCTGTTTTCTACTGCTTTTATTACTATATAAAGTGACATAGACACTGTCATGAAGTAGTGTCCTTATTTGTTTACATCACTTGGATACTATAGTATATTGCCAGAAGTCCTAGATAATTCTGATAGAGGTTTGTGATAGTCCTTTGTATGAGTCTTGGCTAATTGCTATTGAGAGTTAAAAACGCTTATTCACACATTATATTGGGCTGATTGTAGCTACACTGTTGAGCATATGATTAACATGGGACTATCTTGTATCCATTTTACAGGTTTTGGATCTTGCACGCTGAGGGTTCAAGTTCCTCCTGTTGTTCACCATCTAATATTTGTTTTTACGTGGATTCCTTATTTCTCCCATGGCAGAAGATGGTATTGTGCTTCCAGCAGAGAGAAAGTGGAAACTTCCGATCTTTGTCTTCTTCAAAGATCTTAGGTACTTCCTTCATATAGTGCATAATCACATGTTACACATCAGTCTTTAGATGGATTCAATCATTGTGTTTGTGGAATCAGTTAATATATCTATTGGAGTTTTTATGGTCATATAACATGGTTTTGTAGGCGTGTCCTCAAGATGGATTCACTTGGAAAGGAAATACTTGTTATTGCTGTACCTGCAGCCATGGCATTAGCTGCTGATCCTGTTGCTTCATTGATTGACACCGCATTTATTGGTCGTATAGGTATTTCTTTATTCATTTGAATGTATAAGCACTAGTTTATATGTCGGCATAATGCATTATATCTTTACTCGTGTTATGGCCTCAACTATGATTGTGATAAGTGTAAAGCAATAACATTCTTTTCTTTTATGACATCTTAAATCACATATATTTCTGTACAGGCGCGGTAGAAATTGCTGCAGTTGGAATATCTATTGCTATTTTCAATCAAGTTTCAAAAGTAGCTATATTCCCGCTTGTTAGTATTACCACTTCCTTTGTTGCTGAGGAAGAGACTATAGGAAGAATGGAAAATGAAGCAGTCAAAGTTCAGATCATAGAAAAAGCTTCTATGAACAAAGAGGTGACAAAAGAATTGACCCAAGATGATGTCAAACTTGAAAATTTGGAAAACGGTTCAACACCAAAAGAAGAGAAAAAGGACTTGCCACCTGAAAATGGTAAGTCTATACCTTAGTTTAAGCTAAGGCTTGAAAGAATAGTTTATTGGAAATTAAGTCACAAAGAAATATAAGTATTTATGATCTTATGGGTGACTTGTTCCTAATCAGGTTTAAAAATATGTCCATGCAAGCATCTGCCGCCTATTACTGACTGCAACTCAAATACATCAAAGATCAAAAAACAAAAGAGAAATATCCCTTCAGCATCAACTGCATTGCTGTTTGGTGCAGTGCTCGGTATTCTTGAAACACTACTACTTGTACTTCTAGCCAATCCATTTTTGAGTTTGATGGGCGTAAAATCCGTAAGTATCTACATTGTATTAGTGTTTTCATGCTCAGTATAATGATTATTCGAACTCTGACTTTTCTCTATGTACTCAACAGGATTCTCCTATGTTGGTTCCTGCACATAAATATTTGACACTACGTTCACTTGGAGCTCCAGCGGTTCTTCTCTCTTTGGCAATGCAAGGAGTCTTTCGTGGTTTTAAAGATACTAAAACTCCTCTATATGCAACTGGTACTACAACTTTATCCTTTCCTCATATTTGATGATACAACTACTTTTGATGCTAGATCTTTTGAACATATTTTTTTTCTTTCTAATGCAGTTGCAGGAGATGTAGCAAACATAATTTTGGATCCTATTCTTATCTTTTGGTGCAATCTAGGAGTTAGCGGTGCAGCCATTGCACATGTTCTTTCCCAGTAATTATTTAGATCTTAAACTTAGTTGTTCATGAGTACATCGAAATACCCTTGTCAACTGTGACTTAATGCCATCTATTATATTGCAGGTACTTAATATCACTAATTCTTTTAGTAAAATTGATGCAACAAGTTGACCTACTACCTCCAAGTCTTAAAGCTTTGCAGTTCAGTCGATTTCTGAAAAACGGTATGCATTGGTTAGGAAACAAATGCTTTTATAATTGGTACCATACTTATATCGATAAAAAATTTCAATTTTCAACATCTTTCTGGTGTTTCTCTACAGGTTTTCTATTGTTGTTCAAGGTAATATCAGCAACTGTCTGTGTGACGTTGGCTGCATCATTGGCTGCAAGGTTGGGTACAACACAAATGGCTGCATTCCAGATTTGTTTACAAGTTTGGTTGACATCTTCACTTCTTGCTGATGGTTTGGCAGTAGCTGGACAGGTAGATTTCGCTATATAACAACTATTGTACAATAGAAGCCTATTTACAACACTTTTTACGACGAGTATAAATCAATATCTCGATTCATGGAATTCTGTAGGCAATAATTGCTACATCATTTGCTGAAAAGAACTATGAGAAGGCAACAGCAGCTGCAGTTAGAGTACTACAGGTGTGTTTTTGGTGTATGGCGTGTAGCAAGAAAAATAGATTAAAGTACAACATAAGAAGCTCTTTGTTTAATATATTATGTAATTTTCAGATGGGATTTGTAATGGGTCTGGGACTTGCTCTTCTTGTTGGACTCGGATTGCAATTTGGTTCTGGGGTGTTTACAAAAGACATACATGTTAGACACATCATTACCATTGGTATCCCGGTACGAATCCTTCTGCTTAAACTAACACTCTTTTTTGTACTTTTAATATCCTGAATGTGACCGTCTCATATGATTGCTGATTTGCTTCTCTATTTCACAACCAGTTTGTTGCTGGCACTCAGCCAATCAATTCAATAGCATTCGTATTCGACGGAGTTAACTTTGGTGCATCTGATTTTGCTTATTCCGCATACTCCATGGTTAGCATTTTACCACGCATGTTCAAGAACATTAACAATTTTTTCTGCATTATATTTGTGTAGTCTTATGATTATGTGAATTTCTTCTTGTTAGATCCTAGTGGCGATAGGAAGCATTGGATCATTATTTGCTCTGTACAAGGCTGGTGGTTTTGTAGGAATATGGGTTGCTCTATCCATTTTCATGGGCTTACGTGCAATTGCTGGCATATGGAGGTAACCTTGTTGTTCAATCAAACACACAACAACTAGCCCAAATTTTGGAACCGCTTATTAAAAACATCTTACAAACAATGTTGATTCTTTATGATAACGTAATGGTAGATACAAACATTTTTCTACAGTTTAGTTGTAGAGTTGTACTTTTAGATCCGTTCACTTATGAATGGTAGATTTTGGTTGTGTTTTAACTCGAACAGGTTAAATAAAGATATTAACCATAAGGTAAACGGGTCATATGGGTTAAAACAGGTTAAGAAGTGAGAACGTCTAAAGTCTAATTCTAACAACCTCCTAAACCATTATTATTATTATTGCAATCATAACTTAGTGCATTAGCTTTTTTAAAAGAGATGAAAAAAAGTGCGTGCAAGCTAACCCAACAGGCCCGAGAATATATCAACCTGACCATCTTGCCACAACTAGTTTATTAATGATTTCATATATGTGTTTGCAGGATGGGTACAGGAACGGGTCCATGGTCATTTCTTAGGAAATAGAAGATGGTTGTTGCTTACATGATCGTTAATAAATGAAACAAGGTCTCAGCATATGATGTCATAACTCCTTGTGTAGAGTCTGTATACCTCCTGCTCATAGGATAGATTTCACCTTCCTTATGGTTTATTTCCAGCACTTCTTACTTTTTTAGATGTTTTTTTTCCCAGACATGTGCTTGTATGTTATGCAATCTCGCTCATTGTAACGTGATAGTTTATACCATCACCAAGTGCAAAAAACTCGCAAGCTTTTCATACATGATACGTGAGTTTGATGAAACACGGGACACTAGTACTTATCTAGAGTCTCTATGTACTTCAAATTTTCTAACATGCTCTATTAATTAAATCTTGAATTTTAACCTTTCTGATCAAGGTAAGAAATGAATAAAACATTTCCAATCTCATTTGGCCAAACATTTTATTCTTATCATCTTCATTTTGTTGGATTATCATAATAACCAAAGATTATAACTATTAGCAGTCAAGTTTAAGTTGTTCATACTAGGTCAAGATGGATTGAGTTGTTATATAACCTTTTCTAAATTCTCCATGTGAATAACGAATGTGTTTACACAAAGGCCACCTTGGAGATGTATGCTATTAGTTAGAACCGTTACATAAAAATCATAGGCATTTGATCATTCAAAGTAGTGACAATCGGTAAGTAGAATTGGATACCTAGCAAGGAGTAGTGCACCCTAGGTAAATATGCTTTGACCTCTCATTACACCACCAAATTTACTTTTTTTTGTGATTTTACTTTTATCGCAATTTTTAATATTAGTTAAAAGAAACTTCCTCAAAACCCCGGATTTTTACTTGCTTTCTAATAAACATAAAACACCAAAAAGAATCTTCAATTCCCCTGTCTAGATCATTCAACATACATTTCAAGCCTCCCTTACTATTCCCCTAGTAGCGACGATTCCTGTGACACTAGCCGCATCATTGGCTGCAAGACTGGTGCAACATCTATGCCTGCATTCCAAATTTGCTTACAGGTCTGGTTTACCTCGTCACTTCTTTCAGATGGTTTAGCAGTTGCTGGACAGGTAAACATATTTTATTGCAAGTGTATGTTTTTTCGTGTATTACGGACGCTCCAATGTGTTAACCGTCTCCATCTCAAAAATTATAGGCCATAATTGCTTCATCATTTGATGAAAGGAACTATGAAAAGGCAACAGCAGCTGCATCTCGTGTACTGCAGTTATTTTTTTAGCACATATATGGACATCATATTTCATTAGACTTGGCACTTTTGGTAACTTTATTTGGGGATGAGTCTATTCAGGTTATGTTTATCTACAATAGATCAAAGGGTAAAAAAAGAGTAACTAAAGCAAAAGGGTTAACAGTTGCCCCTGATGCATACAACTGAATGAATTATTTTTGTTAAAAAAAGTTTATTGTAACTGTAATCGTTTACTTTTTTTATTTTTATATTGTATCAAAAACAACAATCAACCAACTGGGCTAATTGGCCACCAAAGTTGACCTTGGGAGTTTATTACTAGAGGTCTCAGGCTCGAGTCTCTCCATGCGGTTTTCCTTCAAGGTGGAATCTGTGAGGTTATGCCCCATAAATGCGTCGAACTAACTTAGTATTAATTGTACTAACTCGCCGTTAAAAAAAAACAAAAACAACAATCATTATATATATAATAAAAAATAAAAATAAAAAGAAAAGAATTTGTCACGTCAACCCAACACATTTCTTCATACAGAAAAGAATTATAATGTACACAGTCCACCTCGTCCACCTTTTTTGTAGGCTATGTTTGGCACAAAGCTTTTTGGAGCTTTTTTGGGCAATGAGCGGTGAACAGTGAGCTTTTTGATTTTTAATGTTCGTTTGNTCTTTCTTGTACTACTATTTTGAAGTACTACTCTACTCAATGAAATACTCCGTAGTTGTATTATTTTAATTTTAAAGTACCACTCTTTAAAGTAGTCTTTAAAGTAGGGTATTTTAATTTTAAAGTAACCCACCAAAGCAAGTCTTCTTCTTCATTTTCTTACATCTTCTTCTTTCTTAGTAACCTGCAACTTCCAATTGGATCGCGTTTGGTAGTCATGTTTTTACATATGAGTTGCGTTTTTTTACTTTATGTCCAGCCACCTTTGCAGCAGCCACAGTTGCACCAGCTACTAAAATGAACAAAGTTTGGCTTCAACACTTTCAGATCTTATGAACCATTTTGATGAGAAAGCAACTATAGATGTTGAACCAAATCTAAGCAAAAATGGGTTGTAGGGACCTCGCCCAACTCAACTCAACTCGCCCTCACCTCCGCCCTCGACCTCGCCCGGACCTCGCCCTCACCTCCGCCCTCACATTCTCACCTCGCCCTCGTCCTCGCCTCACATCCTCACCTCGCCCTCGCCTCGATCCCAAGCACCCCACATCGCCCTCGCCTCGCCTCGGACCTCGCTCTCATGTTCTCACCTTTCACATATTCATAGCCTCGCCCATCTTTCGCCCGTATTTTTTTTATACACGTGTACGGTTATGAGTTTATGAATAATTAGATCTAACGGATGTAATCTAAATGTTCATTTTTGATAATTTTCTATGCGATGTTTATATTCGTAAACTAGTTCTATAAAACGTTCATTTAAGTAATTTGCACTTTATAAATCATTCCACTAATTGATGTTTAAAGAACTAATATACGGAGTAACATTTAAATTCAAGAGTAGACACACTTAACACCACACTTAGGTTTCAAGCGGAACTTGAACCTTCGATCCCTTAGTGGAGGAAAACATCTAAAATCATTTGGTTTCCGTTAAGCTAGAAGCTGTTTGGTACATCTATATACAAGCTATAATTAACAGTTTACTAGCATTTTTAGTGCCGTTTGGTGCATCTTAATCGCTTTTCTTTATTACAGTATTATTATTCTGAAAATTTAATTTGTATGAGACCGGCTGACATTTTGATTTTTGGATGGGTTGGAGGGAAACATGCGTGTGTGGATCTGACCGGGGTTTCTCCTCTCGTTGGGTTGAGTAGTCGGGGTTTTACAGCTGGGCATGCCGCTTTGAAAGCCGCCTCGTGCAAAGTAACAAAACACGAGAAAGCATGCATTGAAAATCAACACGTGTTTATTCCTTTCGCGTTTGATACATTTGGTTTCCTTGCACCTGAGGCGGTGGAACTACTCAACAGAGTCTAACGAGTTATGAACAGTAATGTTATGACACATAGATCCACGGATGTAGTTTTCAAAAGAGTTAGCTTTGCAATCAAAAAGGGATAGCGGCGCAGCTTGTTGCTCGTTTGCCTTCAACCACTATGTAAATTCTATTTTGATGAAATAATACCAAAATGATTTATAACTCATGTTTGGTTCGTTTCATATCGTTTGAAATGTTTATTGATCTTTTGCTTTTATACTCAAACTTTAAGTGACGTGCCTTAATTTTGTAGTTATGTTACCTCAAATTCTAATTAGCTCTTACATTGGATGTTATCTTTCTAAATTCTAAACACATTTTAACCCATGATAGTCTAAGAGACCAGTCCAAAAATAACCTTAAAAATTTGGTTCTTACGGGCCCGATCCATCGCACCATATCGTTCCTGTTCTTGTTCTCCTATAGTCCTATCCCTATATTAATATATATAAGTATAAAATAAGAGATATTGTGGTTATAAGGCTATGTTTGGCAAAAGTAGCTGTAAGCAGTAGCAGTGAGCAGTAGTAGTGAGCTGTGAGCATTAGCTGTGAGCAGTAGCCAAAAAAGCTCACAGCTTCATAAAGAAGCATTGGGAAAATGAGCTTTCCTAAAAAATAGTAAAGCCCACAGCTCTCATGCCAAACGAACACTAAAAATCAAAAAGCTCATTGTTCACCGCTCATTGCCCAAAAAAGCTCCAAAAAGCTTTGTGTCAAACATAGCCTAAGTCCAGTAAATCAAAGACTTATGGTCATGGGCCTGATTTTTTAGACTTGGTTGGTAACTTACTGTGAATCTAAACAAAGTCCGCAACGAGCGCAACCCTCGATCGTGTTTAGTTGCCATCATTGAGTTTGCCTTCCGCTGTGGGTTATCAACCTACCCTTAGTACCGAAATGGGTACTATATTTTTACGCGTTACCAATCTCGTATACGCATCAATATAATGTGTAACGTGTGCCCTGAACAATTAATATTAGGGGTGAGCAAACAAAACTGAAAAAACCGAAACCCCCAATGCAAAAATTCAATTCCCACTCAACATCGCACTAGCTAGTTTAAATATGTGCACCAAAGCACATTGCCGTAAAATAAAAATAAAATAAATTTATCAAAGCTATATTTTATTTGTTTGCAGACTGATTAAGGGGGCGTTTGATAGGCACTTAATGGGGTGACTCAGAGGTTGCCTTTGATTCGGTCAGTACATNATAGCACGTTAAACGTTACCACATTAAACGACTATAACAACAAATGTTATCATTCAATTAAACAACAACGTTAACACATTATTTAAAAACAACATCTACGAACAACAACGTTAACACATTATTTAAAAACAACAACATCTACGAACAACAACGTTAACATATTATTTAAAAACAACAACATCTACGACATATGGAGATTATTCATATCATTTAAAAGATCATGGAACCTTGCACCGGACTGACAAGCGTGATCCGTAGGATTCTTTGCCAATTCTAACTCCATCTCCAGCGTCTTTATTCTTGACATTAACAGCTTGTTTCTTGCTTCAAGCTCGTCAATCTTATTTAAATGAGCAACGCAGTTTGAGCACTGCGCTGAAGAAGAGGCTTGATTAAAGTACCTACTTTCAAAATCATCTTTCCACATGAAGTATCGACACCCATAGTTAGTTGTACCTGGCTGTTACATGTTAATAAAATTGTAAGAAATTTATTTTTAACAAACAAATTATTTACATATTTACATAACTAAGCAAACGTATGATTATTTACCACTGAATCAGGACATGCATAATACAGTCGCCCACGACTACCTTCTTTCCTGGATTTCCGTTCTATAATAAATCCTCTCTCACATCGACACAAGAAAGGATTTCTTCCTCCTACCTGACAAAAGAATTTGCATAATAATTTACAACATCAATCAATAATGTTATTACTAATTTATATAAATATTTAATCATTTACTATATACACCAAATAGTTTTTTACAACATAAATCAGTAATCATTCACAATTTTTGTCGGTATAATTATTTACAACATAAATCAATAATTATTTACAATGTTTTGTCGTTATAATTATTTACATCACCAACCCACAATTTCCATTAGATTCAGGCTGGGTTATATATTGTGTAATTGTTTTGTCGTTATAGTTTATATCTGTGGCGTAGACTATCACCCGTGTACGAACTATGTCTAGGAGGTTTTGTCCGCAAGTTCAGGACTTTCGTAGATAATATATTTTGTGTAATGTTTTTAGTTGTGTTTGTTTGTTATGTTTATACAATTAACGTCTAATGTGTTTTTATTTAATTAACAACAATAAACATTTGAGTTCAAAGGCTTCTCAAACAATATACACATCGAAAATAAAGACATACAAAGGTAAACTACTATGAAGATACTAACTACCATACTAACTATCATCACTGTCCACCTGCTCCAGCAACTTCTCTATCTCTTTCATCCTCTTCTCAAAAGACTCTAACACTCTGTTCCCGAGTATAAAACGGAAAGAAGAGAGATAGAGAAGGAAAAAGGAGTGAAGTAAAGAGGAGAGAAATAATAAATCATTTTTTTATTTTGTGTTCCCGAGTTGGAAAGAAAAGAGAAGGAAGTAACAAAAAAGAGCTTTAAAATCAACATCACTCCATTTCATTCCAATTTGGGAAATAAATTAGGAGAGTAATTTTGATGTAATTTACTATCCTTTACTTTCCTCTCCCCTAATAAAAAATCTCAGGAACACAATTTTTTTTATTACCATCCCAAACCTTTCCCTTTCACTCCAAAAAATACACATCACCTGTATCTCTCCTATCATGCTTAACTTCCCTCCTCAATCCTGAGACATCAGACTGTCGCTCACACAACCTCCTCGACATCGAAAAATAGCGACCCCGACACCAAGAGATGTCCTCCCTTAAACGACTCAACTCTGCCCTAAGTTCGGTAGGAGAAACTCGCGGTGCGGTCGAAGACTCGCCAACCTCAAAAGTAGATGTCACCTCCGTCGCAAGTGCATGACCTAAGGCCTCTAAAGTGTCTGACTCATAAGTGATATCTGATATGGCTGGCGAAGGCGGCAAAGGAAGAACCTCCTCATCATCAGCAGCAATCTCATCAACATCATCACCATCATCATCATCCATCTCATCATCATGAGCAGCAATCTCATCAACATCATCAGCATCATCATCATCCATCTCATCATCATCAGCAGCAATCTCATTAACATCATCACCATCATCATCATCCATCTCATCATCATCCATCTGTGGATCCTCTTCTGGACTAGGTGGTGCCAGTGCGTGATCAGGGGGTATAACTGATGCAGATGGGACACTCTACAAAAAAAGGCAAACTTTTAAGTTTCAAACAATTTACATTTGATAGTTTTTTACAACAAAAATCAGTAATCATTCACAATGTTTTGTCGGTATAATTATTTACAACATAAATCAATAATCATTTACAATGTTTTGTCTGTATAATTATTTACAACATAAATCAATAATCATTTACAATGTTGTCTGTATAATTATTTACAACATTAGTCGATGATGATATAAAGTTTCCCATTCCGCTGCAGCCGGCTCTCTGAAATACCTCCATTGTGGGTGGATACGTGGAAGTGGAGTATCTCTGTCTATCGTGGGTAAATGTAGTGAGCACCTCTATTCTCCCCCACACGGGCAATCACAAAGGGGTCGGTTCCTTGTGATAAGTCTGGCCCGTTAAACAGCGGAAAACATGTGGTGGAACCTCCATGTGATATAAATACAACAGGTCGGCGTATCATTGAAGCGATAACCATCCCCGTGATTGGCATTATCATCCAACGACCATCAGGTGCATCTCCATGAAACCACCTTATTGTATAGCAAACTCGATCAAAGTCATCTTGGTGCCACATACTTATGTAAGTTAGCCTATGTGTGTCTAACTCTTGCAATAAATGATGTCTGACTTCGGCCCACCTATTTTCGTCTTGAGCAAGAATGTGGGCAACGCACCGAAACCCACAATTTCCATCACCAGCCACATTATGTATTCTTATTACGTATGGACGGAAAAACTGTGGAATATGCTCAATAAATTTATTGCTCACACTATCTCCAACATATAATATGTGGCATAGACTATCAACCGTGTACGAACTATGTCTAGGAGGTTCTCTCTGCAAGTTCGGGACTTTCGTAGATCTTGAATTTGTACTTCTTCGGTGATCTACGATTGGTACTTCATTCAAGTCCGGGACTACAAAACCGAGCCCCCGAGCTATATTTTGCACCCACTCAGTCATTTGCTCGTGAGAATCGAAAACCTGAAAATACATAACATTTTTTATAGCATACATTTATACTACTTTTACATTTTTACATTTTTATAACTTTTATTTAACTTTTTTTACAACTTTTTACAAATATATAACATTTTTACAACTTTTTACAAATACATTACATTTTTATAACTTTTTATAACTTTTTACAAATATATAACATTTTTACAACTTTTTACAAATACATTACATTTTTATAAATTTTATAACTTTTTACAAAACATTTTTTACAAATACAAATACATTACATTTTTACAAATACATTACATTTTTACAAATACAAATACATTACATTTTTACAAAACTTTTTATATAACATAAGCATTTTTTTTATAATAAACACACACACACACCGGTGTGGGGGACAGCTGTCTGTCTCACCCCACGTTATCTCTCTCTTTCTTCTCTCTCACTCTCACAAACACACTTAGTGTGTGTGTGTGTGTTTTCTCTCTCTTTCTTCTCTCATGTTTATCTCTTTTCTGGGTAAAATCTTTGAATAAACCTTGTAATTTCTTTAGATTTCTTGATGTTTTATTGTGATTATATGTTTAATTAAGTGTATATTTACCAGATCTACTTGAATTTTTAAAAACGCCTAATTTTTTTAGGGTTTGATGTAAAATTAACTGTGGTGGGGATCTATCAAGTTGTGGTGGGTGATTATGTCATTATTTGGTTCTTGAAACTGCTTTAGCAGTTTTGACAGTTTCTTGAAACTGTTTTGATGATTATGTGAAACTGCCTGAGTTGTATGGGTGCAAACGGGTAGGTTAACACCTTGATCTGCCACTTTTGAGTGGTATGAAAACCTGCTCTGGCCTACCCCAGTCCACAGGCTCTGTGTGGTTTCTTGGCAAACTGCTTATGTGCTTATGATAAAAAAGTGCTTATGTGCTTATTGCACACAAGCAAACCATTTGCACACAGGCTCAGATTAGACCCCGTTATTATATACTTTACGGGTTGGGTTATATTGACTGTGGCTAGTTTTTTAGTTTAACGGGGTGATGAAACTGCTTATGTAACTGAAAATAACAAACTGCTTATATGCTTGATAAGCAGTTTGTTATTTTAAGCTGATTTGAAACTTTTTTTTTCTTTTTTTTTTAACTGAGATTAGGCAATGATGATTTAAAAAAAAAACATGATTTTGGCGTGGCATTTCCGAATGGACGGCAAAAAAAACTTAATTTTGCAACCTTTGATGTTGCAGCCATATATGATAATATGTGAAACAGCTTATAATCTGAGTCTATGTTATCTCTGTCTTATTAATGTGTAAATTGATGATTACCTGTTCTGTGTAAAATGGTGATTGAGACATATCGGCAGCCTAATTTCTTTGTGGTTTGTTACTTGCGGCTTTCACTTGCGGCTTGTGTTTCACTTGGCTTGTCAATATAACCCAACCCTATCTGTAACTTGTTAAACTAAAAAACTTGGCACCGTTAATATAACCCACCCGTATCTGTAACTTGTTGTAACTTGTGAAAACTGCACTTGTTGTAACTTGTGGAATCTGCACTTGTTGTAACTTGTGGAATCTGCTTGTGGTAACTTGGGGGTAATTGTTTTGCTTTGTTTGAAGAGAGGATTTAAGATTTTTCCATGCCAGAGGTGATAAATATCACGATAATACACGAATATCTAAATTTACATCATGATGCAACTCGTAAGTAAGTCTACTTAAAGTATTTTGTACCCTTATCTTTAAGACCTTTCGACTTCTGGAAATTCCTTGAAGCAAATATACAAACTGGCAATACCTCTTTGGGTGATGGTGAATAATTGAAAAAGTAGGGTTTAATATAGATGACATTAAAAAGGAAAATTTTTAAAAAATTAAAGGATATTAAAAAATACCTGTTATCCCGATATCCGAATTATTTATATAAAACTATTCAAACATTGGGATAAGGAAATGTCAATTTGAAATTCGTATATAAGTTTTGATAGTTCGGATCATTGGATCTATTTTTTAGATAATTGGATATATTCAATTGGTTATCCGAAATTTTCGAATATCAAAATTTAGCACCTTCCTTATAGTTTTAAAATAATGGTAATATAAAAAGCATCAAGGGTAAACGATTTATAGCAATAATTCTTATATCACTTATGCACATTTTGGTTTTGTTATGATGTAAGTTAATGATTTGTGGTATGATAAGGTGGTGTTTGTTTTGTTAAGAGTGGTTGATTCTGAATCTGAACCGCACATCTGAATCTGAATCTGATGCGTAAATGTCCTGAATCTGACCCGCATCTGAACGGGAAAAAAAACTCATGTTGAACCGCACATGTTGCTTGCTCGTACTAATTTTTTTTGGGTTTTTATTTGTTGTCAGCAAGAGCAACAAGATGCATTCCAGACACCCCTTCAAGTCTAACCAGTTAAGATCTTACTGCATCTGAACGCGTTCCTTGAACGGAAAATAAAAAAAAAAAAACAAACGGTCTACGTCAAAATGTCTGACCGAATTCAGACACAGTGCATTCAGAGGCTGTTAAGAGGCAAAAAATAAAAAACAAACACACCTAAATTCTTTCTAAGTTCCTTTTTGATTTCTTGAATAAATAACAAATTAAAATGTTAATATACGTCATTTCAAGATTTCTGCTTTAGGTTTCAAAAGAGACTTGAGATTGGAGACGATGCTTACTTTTGTGAATACATCCTTTATGAGTAAGGTTTTTTTTTTTTTTTTTTTTTTTTTTTTTTTTTTTATTGCCTTGGAGCTAAGTTGATATAAAGACTGCCTTGTTTGTGATAGAGGCTAATGAATGAGCTTTTGAACTTCTGCGCCGGGTGGTGGGGACTAAACCTTAAAGTGCAAAAAAAAAACTAGGTGTAATGACTAGCTCACAGGCAATGGTGGGTTGGCCCATCATCAAATGGACCAGCCTGCACCGGAAAAGAGATGCAGTGAGATTGGAAATTGGTGCGCAGACTTTGATTGGCGATCTTTTATGTAATTTTTTGTGTGATATGATGTACATATTTTTATCTGATCTGATGTTATGGTAGAAGTAATGCATAAGGATAGGTTATAAAGACCCTTATTTTTACAAGTTATACACCTCCTATGTTTTTTTGGGTTTTTTATTATTTTTTTATTTTTATAATTTTGTTTATATCATAAAACTATGAACAGAAAGTGCGATAGAAAAAATATAAAGTTTAACAGTCAAAAAGAATTAAATTAACAAAAAGTATGAAACATAAACTGATAAAAAAATTATGTTGTACTGTAAACAAGAGGTCAAAGGGAGATAGAAGGTAAAAAAAAATGTGTGCATTTTGCGTAGCAAGGGGTACCGATAGTAGGGACAGGTTATAAAGACCCCCTAAAATTACAAATGATACCATACCTATGTTTTTTTGTTTCTTTATTTTTTACTTTTTATTTATTTATTTATTTATTTATTTTTTGTTTTTTAATTTAATTTTTTATTTTTTTATTTTATTTATAATTATAAAACTATGAAACGGAAAGTGCGGAACAAAAAATTTAAAGTTTAACAAGTCAAAAAATTTAAAAACCATGTTGTACCGTAAACAGAAGGTCAAAGTAGGGTGGAGGTGTATTTTTTGTACTTATTGGTGGGCCAGGAGGGGTATCAATAACACAACCTATAATAGTAGTATGAAATGAAATAATTTACTTGACTGATTGATTTATTGATGGATAAATATAAATTACTCTCTACGCCCAATATTATTATCCACCCCTTTATTGGTTTGTCTTAAAATAATTGTCCATGCCTAAATATTACTACCTCCGTCCCAAAATAAGTGTCCAGTTTGACTTTTCAGAGTCAAACTGGTCCAACTTTGACCGTATCTATTTTTACGGGTGTTACATAATATTTGATGCAAAATATATGAATAGATTGAGTTTTAAGTGTATTTTTCATTGGTACAATTTTTTTTATCAATTATTATATAAAATAAAAAAAATATTTAAGGTCAAAAGTTGAACCAGTTTGACTCTGAAAAGTCAAACTGGACACTTATTTTGGGACGGAGGGAGTAATAGTCAAAGGATAAAACTGTCTTTTAGTGGCTTTTACCAAAATGAAAGCAGTAATAAATGCATTTTTTTTTAATTTGTGCGTTTTTTATCGAGGGACAATAATTTTGAGATAGAAAGTAGTTTCTAGTAGGGCCGAGCTCCGGGCCGCTCCCGACCCGATCCCGACTATCCCGAATCCCGACAAGCCGGAAAACATAAACCGAGTCCCGACCCGATTCGGTTCGGTTTCGGGATAGTCGGGACGGGACGGGATCGGTCGGTTTGATCGGTTTTGTTTGTAGTTTTTTGGTTTTCGGCCCGTCCCGACCTGATCTCGACTATCCCGAACATAGTTGTCAGGATCTCGATCCTAATCTTAGGATCTTACGATTTTACGATACTGTAAAGCAAAAACGATCCTGATCTTACATAGGATCTTTGAAAGCTTAAGATCTTATAGGATCTTAAGATCTAATCCCATCCGATCCTACTTTTCTCGGATAACAAACTAAAAGACTGCAAATTTCTGGATTATTTTTTGTAAAATTAAAAAAAACAACATGTTAATCTTATTAAACATTTCATAATCATAATTTAGGACAACATTTCGATATAATTTTGTTTTTATGATATATAATAATTTGTAAATTCGTATAATATTACAAAAACTACTAAGAAAATGACATTATAGTAGGATCTTAAGATCCAATCTGATCTTATGATCACGATCTTGCAAAGACGAAAACGATCCTGAGTAGGATCCCGATCTTGAAAACCTTGATCCCGAATCCCGACAAAATGGAAGACACAAACCGAGTCCCGACCCGTTTGAGATCGGTTTGGTTTTGAGACAGGATTCAGAACTCGGGATCGGGACAGGATTTGGGAGTCGGTCGGTTTTGCTCACCCCTAGTTTCTAGTCAAGATGGTTTAAGGCAACAAGACATTAGGAATATAGTTTATTTAACGAAGTTTCTGCTTTCTAGAGACATATGGTTTATTTATACAATTAAGTGGTGCGATATTGGTATAGGTTCTTTCAACTTTACTCACAAATTCTTTTGTAACTCAAATTAATGCAGCTCTTGAAAAACCAATGTGGGTATTTGCCTACTTTTTTCATTTTACAGCTCTTGAAAAACCAATGTGGGTATTTGCCTACTTTTTTCATTTTACAGTAAAACCTCTATAAATTAATAGTGTTAGGATCGATATATTTTATTAATTTAACGAGATATTATTATATCGCTAAATTAATAATTTATTAATTTAAATAGATTTTAAGTATGTCTTTAAATTTTTAAATTCAGTATACTAGTTACAATGTATACTAGTTAGAGATGAAAAATAAATTAAAAAAACAAGTTTCAATTAACATTTTATGAATTCACATTCACAAATTATTTGAATTTGTTAAGTTCATTGTTTTTTGAATAAGTAAAAAGTTAGTTTCGTTAGGACAAGTTCCAATTACGTATGACCTTAACTGAATTAATTGAATTTGTACAAGTTCCAAGTATGTATGACCTTTATATATATGTATGAATTTTTTTTGGTAATTATTAATTTATAGTTTCGTTGGGACCAATATATATACATTGGGGTTTCAAGAAATTTATTATCTTTATTATTTTATCGATTGGGGTTCAAATTTGTACTGGTCTCAAGTTGGGACCGAACAAATTATTAATTTTATCGGGATTATTAATTTATTGAGTATTATTAATTTACAGAGGTTTTACTGTAATGGTAACTAAAATCATTTGGAGTATGCCTACAATGGTTCAATTACTTATTTGTATTAATAACTCTTTATAATATAACAAAGTTTGTAAAAGAAAAAAAAATAGCTAACTATTCATGAACAATGTTTTCACTCACAAAAAACATTTGGTGAAAAATGTTACTCCGTATTACCAAAGGGATAATTCCATATATATACCCCCAATAAATATGTGCGTGAAAAAAACTGCTGATCTAAAAGAAAGAAAACCTTTACTTCATTAGCCCAGTCCAAAAGCCGTATAGAAAAGCTCTATTCTCTGGTCATATTTTAAAGACTTATTGTTAGAGCCCAACTTTTGGTTATCATGGGCCAACTTCTCAATATTGGTTCCAAGATTAAATCATACCAGGTGTCTGCTGAAATTGGAAATCTAAAGTAAGTATTTGTGGGGTTGAGTTGGAAATAAAGATAAGTGACTTTCACCTCTTGAATTTTAAGCAAATGAAGAAATACAACTAGTTTCACAGGCATGTCTTGTATCTTGCATTCCTTGTTCTTAGAATATAAATATACATTAAGCCTACGTTAAAGAACTAGCACATGTTAAACACATGGAAACAACGGTTGACCTTGACAGCCTCTTTGTGTGGTTTTGCTTGGATAGATTCATTTTTGAAACTATATCGTTTTTCTTAATGGCAGTATGAGTGATGATATATATCTAAAACCTAGATCACCTAAATCTAATTATTTTTCTTACAAAGTGTAATATGTCAATGCCTGGTTGTGACCAGGTGGCCACAGCTTCTAAGGTGTTCAATGGTTCAGGATATAAACGACCAAACGAAAACCGAACTTATACTAAATATACTATATTTTTTTTAATATATTTATATATATATTAATAATATAATAGTATATATATATATTATATATATATATATATATATATATATATATATATATATATATATATATATATATATATATATAATATATATATATATATATATAGTAGTATCTTTCAATTTTCAGTAACCCTATTAAGTGGCGGGGAACTGCGAGAACTCTAATTTTGCATTAAAAAAACATGCATGTTCATATAAAAACATGTATGTTTTACCTTACATACACTTAAATACACATACATGCATAACATACATGTTCATATAAAAAACTTTTAAGTGCAACAGATCAATGCAAAAATGGTTTTATTTTTAGAACCCACGGGGTTAAGTGCGGGAACTGCGAGAACTCCAATTAATGTATTAGAAAACAATGCATGTTCATCATAAAACATGTATGATTTTCTTACATACACCTTAATTACGCATGCATGTTGTATTAAGGTGCATGTAAGAAAACATACATGTTTTATATGAATATGCAATGTTCTAATGCAAAATAGAGTTCTCGCAGTTCCCGCACTTAACAGAGTCTGAAAATAAAGCCCCCCTATATAATATATATATAATATATATATATATATATATATATATATATATATATATATATATATATATATATATACTATTCTTATATATATATTATATTCTTATATAAAAAACACTTTTTATGTTGAAATAATTTTTTTCCCTCAAAATCTATACATTTAAATAAAAAATACTCCCTCCGTCCCAAAATAAGTTGTCCCAGTTTGACTTTTCAGAGTCAAACTGGTTCAACTTTTTGACTTTAAATATTTAATTTTGTGTTAGTATAATATTTGATGAAATTTATACAAGTGAAAATAACTTAAAACACAATCCATTCATATATTTTGGTCAAGTATTATATATACACCCGCAAAAATAGATAAGGTCAAAGTTATCAGTTTTGACTCTGAAAAGCTCAAATGTGACAACTTATTTATAGACGGAGGGAGTAATATATAAATGATGTAATTCAAGTACAAAATCGGTTTTCGGTTTTGACCATAACCGGTTAAGGCAAGCCCTGCGCCAGCTTCACGCGAACCGAACTTCGGTTCGGTACAGATATTGTTGGTTGGTTCGGTTTTTTGGTTATGAATCAAAAAAAATTAACCGAACAACCGAACCGAAATAAACGATTAACCCGGATAACTGAAATGATGAACAACCCTAATACGCTTCGGGGCTCGCCAATATGGCCAAGGCCCAAAATTTAGAGGGGCGCCAAAAAGTTCATGTCCGGGGGGTACATTTACTATACATAACAAGTAGTGACTTTGGATTTCTGATAAGAAGGCCTTTTAAAATCGAATCAAAATGCAATAAGTATGAGTCAGTAACTAGTAATATTGATTACGGTGGCTGCTAAAACTTTTATTTAGGACAACAAATCTATTTCCAAATATCAAATATGTGGTGGTGTATTATTTGGTTTCAGATTTTGTTGGCAGGTTTACCAATTGTTGCAGATGCTTATCTTCGTTGACCCAGCTGTTTTTGGAAAATACTCGTAATTAAATAGTTAAAAGCANATAGATGTTTCATACACATTTTAGTACGACACTTTAAATCAATATTGTGATCATCATCTTTATAAATCAAGGGGTCTTTCTTCATCATGTGACCTCATAAACATGAGCGTCATTTATACATATAAAGATAATTAACATCTTTCTTTAGTTTTCATGATGCACACTTATATCATCCTTTTGATGTTCAAATCATAAGCTAAGACAATATATGTCTTTTGTTTCAAATTTAACTTTTATGCATTCAGTTGCCTTTATAATCATAAATCAAACTGCATGAAACTTAAATAATATTCAAATCTAGATCTCTTTATAAAGTTTCATAGGCAAACATAATTCTTTATTTGGCTCAATACTATACACTGAGGCAATTATTAAACGTATGCCAAAAACTTGATTAATTCAATACAATCAAGTAGTATTCTCGAGAACTTTTCTTATATGCTTTAAGCATTAAAAATCACTAGCATGCTTCATAAAATCTCGTATGAGCTCTATTCATTTATCTTTTAGACGCATATCAATTATTTTACACATTGCCAGACTTATACAATATCCACCACATGTGAACATGCATCTGCATGATCATTTACAAGTCTTTGAGAAAATATACGTGTGCCATCACTTATACCTTATGCATAATTTCATTTTATTTTCTCATAGAGACTTATGCATATCCAATAAGTTTAAATATTCATATGTACGGACTTCAAGTCCCAGTAACCATGTATCATCACAAGATACTTCAACCTTTCATTAATTCTTTGCGTCTTTACATCATTTTGGCCATTCATTTATACATCTGCACTTCCTGCAGGTATTGCTTCCATGATCCTCACCATGATTATAGCGCTATCTTATTTACAAAATCAAATATAACAGTATTATCGACGTCGATTCATTTTTTTTCGATTCCACACTTTACTAGACATTATATACAGTTTATTGAGATATCATAGCTTTTCATGTACCCGGGGTTTTTCAATAACCTTCATGTCTAGTGTCTCTTGACTATTATGAGGTCTTATTACATCGATTTGACCATCTTCATTTTCTTGCTCCATTTTATCTAATTATTCGAGGACTTTTATTTGGAATCGATTTGTCTATCACGCTGCAGTCGTGCCATAGACTTACTACCATTCATTGGTTGTACCTTTGGGACATACATTTTAATTGGAGCATTAGCAGCATTTATATTATCTAGTCACTTATTTAATATCACAATCATGCTGGCAATTACTAGATCTGGAATGTAAATTGTCCCTTTAACGTAAAGTTCATATTCATTAGTGTGAGGATCAACATTCGTATCATAATTCATTCCATATTCCTTGCTGCTCATTCTCTCCCCCGAATGAATTATCCATTTCAACATCCATTATTGTGCGTTGTGGTGGATTTACAAGAAACATATACCGCACATTTACAAAATTCTTATATGGGAAACATATGGTTTGTGACCAAAACCATTATAACGGGGAGGATTCATTATAGATTGTTGGCAAGATGCAAATTCATATGTCATAACATGCCCCATAAACTAAAAGTTCTGTTCTCATAATATTATTGGCTTTGCAATCAACTGAAGACGTTCTATAAACGTTTCAACAAAAGCAATTCGTGTATGAACATGGGCTACTTTTATATTCAACACTTATTCCAATAATCGCCCAATACTTGGAAGTATTCACCACCATTCTCAATGATTTAATTAGGAAAACCGTGCTCGCATTTTATAAGTCGAGCCACTAACCACGCTAACCTTAAGTTGCGTATTTGATGATCATTTTGACGATGCATCGATTTTATAACTCAAAATGATCCAAATGGCGGATGGATAGGCCTACATACATCCCCTTTAATTCTTTCCAAAACTTCATATGAAAAAGTCATTCCTTTAGTTTGGTGATGATAGATGATCAATTAACTTCCACTGAGAACAACCAAATCTATCTTCGAAGAAACTTATAGTTCTTCTATACATTTTGCATCATCATTGACTCGGGATGGTCCAACCGGTCATGCCACTAGATAAAACAATCTTGGCTCATAAACTTATAGTTTATGACCACACTTGCTTCTATTGCTCTTGACTTTATGTAAAAGTCGAATTATATGGAGAACTTAGCACATCATCATATTTAAACTTATATTTCTCCAATCACATTATAAGCTCTGTGTGGCTTCTCACAATTATATTAATATGCAAATTAGCCTATTACAATATCAAATAATAAAGCATGTTTTATACAAGTGAAGTTGCATTATTTATGCAATACATACATGGACATTAATCAATTAACTAAGTGTCTCATGCAGGCAAATAAAACAACATGATACATAAATCACACATATATGACAATATCATAATCAAATCCGACATTTACACAAATTATTTTCGTATTTATGATGACACATTTATTTTCTTTCACATATTATTGTCATTATTATTGTCATTTACTGTTGGTTTATCTTGGTAGGAAAAGAATGAAACTCATCATTTTATTCAATATTTATCAATAACAGTCCAAAACTTTTCGAATACAAATAAGGGAAAAATGTCTAAAAATACATTCAACTTGCCACTTATTACTATTGTATGCTATGAACTTTTTTTTCCCTATTGTATGCACAAACTTTCTTAATCACCCTATTGTAACAATATTACGGGTTTTTATTCTATTAATTACACCGTAATTAGTGTGATTAAGTATTGCCACGTCATCAAAAACCCGTAATATTGTTACAATAGGGTGATTAAGAAAGTTTGTGCATACAATAGGAAAAAAAAAGTTCATAGCATACAATAGTAATAAGTGGCAAGTTGAATGTATTTTTAGACATTTTTCCCTACAAATAATACTAGCAACTATTGAATATTAAGGAGGCAAAAACCTAGTTGCCTGAGGAAGATACTAGTAAACAAACAACTCCCTATGCCGAGTGATGATCAATTGCGATTAATAATACTATCACTAAATTTTCTCATTTTATCAAACTGTGCCGAGCACCATAGAATAGTTATACATGTTGGGAATCTAAACATGTACGAATACTTAATACTATAAAACTAATAATCACAAATAAGTTTTATCCTTAAAACAGCGATTCAATGATCAAGAATATTTTGAAGTTTGAACCCTTTAAAAACAACAATCCAATGATCAAGAGATCAGTTAAAAATCATAGTTTATGCAAAGCATAACTAAGATAAATTCATATAGCTTAGTAACTTCTAGCATATCCATGGGCAAACTCATATAATGCAAATTTAAGCATATAGATAATCTTAGGGGTCTCAATACTTTGTAAAGCTATAAGATTCCATCAACACAGTTAGTTTATATCAACATGTTTTGACAATTAACAACGAGGCAAGATATACATAATACGATTGTACTAATAATAACAATTCTATCAACATCACTACCTTACAAATAATATAATAATATCTTCACAAGTTAGTCAGTGATTTTGGATCACAACCTACGTAACTTGGGAACCAAATATAAGTCATATTACAATTAGATGACAAGGAAAATATAGCAAGGAAACATAAGACAGTACTTTGTGTCGTTTTATTCTAAATCAAGATGTAGTGTTTAATAGGATGCTTCACCCATCGTAATCATGTAAATATCATTCATATTCGTAAGTAACTAACTGGACTTGATATAGTTCATATTCGTAAGGTATCTAAGATACACCCATGTCATATAAAACAAGATTTCAATACAAATACTAACCCATGCATATATGACGTAAAAGAGAATTCTAGAAGCCATGTGATTAATTAGAATATTAAATAGACTTATAAGAATTAGAGTTTGAGGTACCTGGCATTGTTAACAGGGAAACATGCATCTAAATCATGCATCTAAATACAAGGGTTTTGAGATTAACGAATAGAAAACGCTTGTGATGCCTTGGTGGTTCTGTAGAGCTCAAGAAAACAAAGAAAAAATAATGTTAGAGCGTGCTGATAACGTGTTGTGAAACTAATAATAAAGAAGAGAACAAGGAACAAGAATAAAGATCAAAACAGAAAAATTGTATTATTCATCTCTCTATGGAGGTATGTATATATAGTTACAAGGTGGAGTATTCCACAAGATACAATACACTAATTAAGGTAACTACTAACATTAAAAGATATGGACATCCATTCTATATTTATCCATAACAAAATTAATATTATTATATGATATGAAAACGTACATTATAAACCTTTTAAAAATATTTACCATTTGAGATGCTTTAGCCACTGTTTTATTAGTTACTTTGTAAATCATAACAAAAAGAACAGTAGCTTATGGTAATAAGAAATGTTGGATGGGTTGGCTAATTGATACTCACAAGGTTTCAACGATTGCTCACAATTTACACCTAGAAAGAAACCTTATTTATTACGAATTTGATTTATTCAATTTGTTTTCTTCAAAAGAACTTAAGAATTAACCCTTTATAATTGAGTCATATAAGTATTCCGAGTGAGACTTCCGACACGAGTAAATCGAGTCAACTGGAAAATGTAACTAGTTAATAAAATTGTAACTATCTGCTCTAGCTAATTGTTTGGGCATAACGAATATTATTCGGAAACGATCAATTAGTTTGTTTGTTTCAAGTTTCACATGAATTTATCTCTTTTAGGTTTAATGAAAAGAAAAACATGATTATAACCAGGAAACTATCATACAAACACTTAACTAGCAAATGTAAAGTATTATCTTAATTTATCTAAACAAACTAAAGTTCATAATTTGTGCAATGATCATTTCAGTTATTCTTTGATTCCCCACCGGTATTCGTTGAGGGCATAACACCAGGGTGAACTTTCGTGTTTCCACCACGTTTAACACCATCCTTCGCCTTTTCACTCTCTTGCATGGTTTTCTCCTTCTTTTGGTTTTGTTTTTCCCTAAGACGCTCTTGTTGTGCATTAATGTGAGCAAAATTGAAACCGATGGACGACATTGCTACTAAAGTAGGTATTTTGTATTGCGGTTCTTGTGAAGATGAGATGGAGATTACGTAGACTTTCTTTCGGTATTTTTATAGCCAAAACTATGTCTTTTATGGACCCATTAAACCATTACCGACTACTTAAAAACATTCCATGAATTTAAATCCAAATATTTAAACTTTGTATTCAAAATCGTTTTTTATTTAATGCTCGCATGTTTGTCAATAAGTATTTACAATATATAATCATAAATCAAATATTATTATTCATAAAGCTTTTTTTTTTTTTTTTTTTTTTTAAATTTGTGTTATATGTTAGATTTAGTAAACCAGAAATTAAATAATGCTTTGATCCAATGGTATAGTGCATGCTTATTTTACAAGAGGACTTAATTCAGACATATCTCACGGCACATGATCTCTTTTTCTTTTTTTACACATTACCTCTAAACTCCAGATCAGTTAAATTTATGTTACTAAAATGTATTTGATATTAGACATCTAAGTAATCAGTGCCGGATTTGAGGATGTGCGGGATGCTCAACCGCACAAGGCCTCAAATTTTATTTGGGCACCATGATTATGGACACCTATGAACATTTAGTTCGATTCTAGCCTAAATTTGATGCATATTTATCTACAGACGTGAGATGATTTGGTTCATAAATAAAATAAGATGAAAAACCATTTGTTATTAAGTGATTTTCAAAAGTAAGTACATACAGAGGCTGTGTTCTTGAGAATGATTCATAAAAGAAAAGAGGAGAAGAGAAGAGATAGAAGATCACTTCTTTTCCTCCCTCTTCTTTTCAGTTTTGGGCAGAACATCTTATACCAAAAATAACACTATAACTTCTTTCCATGTCGTTGTGATACGTTTTGACTGTTTGTCTTCGTTTGTATGGTGTTTTTGAAAATTTAACTAAAAAAATCTTTACTGCATTTATAAATTTACAAGTTTTTGAAATTATTTCATTTTCAAGAGGTGCACTATTATAATGGTGGCATAGGGCCCTCAAAAACGACGAGACGGTCCTGTAAGTATCCCTATTTGTTACAATATAACCAAACTAATAATCGCAAAAGGGTTAACCGAAACATTCAAATAATTTTGGAAAGTACTTTTAAACATTTTATAGTTAATGTTAAAAATACTAACACAACAATTTGATAATATGTTATTAAATCGACAAGTGATATATATTTTAGTTACGTTAAAAGAAAGAAGATATATTTTAACAACATAATCGGATAATAAAATCTACAGCAAGGCGCGATAATTTATTACCCTCGTTAAATAACGATAGCTCAACCACATCTTCACCAAGAGACTACCAAGATATGATTTAAAAACATGAAATGGTTTATCACCAGGAAACTATCACGCAAACACTTAACTAGAAAATGAAAAGTATTATCTTAATTTATCTAACAAACTAAGGTTCATAATTTGTGCAATGACCATTTCAGTTATTCTTTGATTCTCAACCGATATTCGTTGAGGGCATAACACCAGGGTGAACTTTCGTGTTTCCACCACGTTTAACACCATCCTTCGCCTTTTCACTCTCTTGCATGCTTTTCTCCTTCTTTTGATTTTGTTTTTCCCTAAGACGCTGTTGTTGTGCATTAATGTGAGCAAAATTGAAACCGATGGACGACATTGCTACTAAAGTAGGTATTTGTATTGCGGTTCTTGTGAAGATGAGATGAAGAGTACGTAGACTTTCTTTCGGTATTTATAGCCAAAACTATGTCTATGGACCCATTAAACCATTGCCGACTACTTAAAAATACTCCATTGTTAGGTGTTTTGAGTGCTTTTTTAAGGCTTTGGTGGTTCATATAAGCATTACAGCCATGAATTTGTGTGTTTAGTGCATAATGTATATCTTATCACCTTAAAATAGAGGAATGCTAGTCTCACTAAAAATTTACAAAAGAATTCCCACACGTATACGTGTCATTTAAATATTGGAAGTGAAAATAAGAAAGATAAAATAAAATTAAATTTGATTGGTGCACCTCATTTGCCACATATGCATGTGCGATTTTTTTTGTAAAATTTGTGTGGGTCTAGCATTTCTCCTTAAAATATATGTCAAAGACGGTTTTGCACTGTTGGCCAATTGCGGTAACAATTAGGGTGCGTTGGTATGCTGACATGAATGACAATGGGTATGAGTTTATAGTAGTGGTGGGTCCCTCACCTATAAAAGATCCATACTTAGCTCTCTTGATATATATGGAGTATGAATTATATCTATCATTCATTACCATAGTGGCGAACCCTCTCATCTTAAACAAATACATTTAATCACTTTAATAGTCATAGTCTCATTTCCATAGTGGGATACCAAATGCACCTAACCTATTTGAAGGCTAGCCGGTTGGTAGCTTTTTTTGAGATATGTTTGTGCATGTTATCCTTTATATAGCATTTAAAAATGATACTTTGTTTAAATAATGGGTCAAACACTTATTTGAGTCCCGTGCGTGTGTGATAAGATCCCGTGCGTGTGTGATAAGATAAGAATAAATAATGTGTTACACGTTGACCCATCAAATAAGTTTTTAATCTTTAAATTTGCTTATAACTACTGATTTTATTAGTTACTATTGTAATAGGAAATGTTGAATGGTTTGGCTCGTTGTTACTTACAAGGTTTCATCAATTGCTCGCAAGTTGTACAAGAAAAAACCTTATTTTTACAAATTTGATTTGTTCGATTGTTTTCTTAAAATAATAAAAAAAAAAAATAATAAATAATAATAATAATAATAATAATAATAATAATAATAATAATAATAATAATAATAATAACAACAATAATAAAATCACCTCTTAATCTTTTATATTAATAATACTAATATAAGTGTTTCAATGCCTGTAACTTGAGTCAACCGGAAAATGTAACTAGTGACTGAAATTGTAACTATCTACTTTAGCTAATTGTTACGGTATAACCAAATTACTTTCTAGGTAAATGATTGATTAGTTTGTTTGTTTCAAGCTTCACACATGAATTTGTTTTTACTTATAATGATATAATGAATTTATCTCCTTTAGGTTTAATAGAAAAATGAGAAAATGACTTTGAATCATTTTAGTATCAATCAAGAGATCGTGAGCTAAACTTTTACCAGAATCGTGTATAAGATATTAAGTAATATTTCAGTGTATGAATACGGTGACACATGTTTATCATTTTCAGTACGCTCTCTTACTTATGTTTCGGACAAAGGATTAAAAAAACACACAAGACAAAGTTCATAGCAATAAAGTCAATCATAAAAAACGAGGGTAGATAAACAAAATATAAAACCTGGCGTGAAGCGCGGTCAATCACACTCGTTAGCAACATGAGGGCTACTAAGAAGTCCCATAATCACATATTCAACCTTTTGGGTAGTCAAGTGAACCTTTATACGATTAGGTATATGATAATCCAATAAACTATTAATGTGTTTAAGTTGCATAACTTAATATATGATCATTTTCATTACTTAGTTGTGTTAATAACCAGGATGATTAAAGGGATGAAGTTTGTGGCAATGTCCTTAAGGAACTAGACATACGGATTATCGGGTTGAGATGGATGATCTTGATTGTATTTGTGGCTGTTGTTCTAGTTGGTAATGATAACGATTATTTCGTGGCTATTGGACAAGCAGACAATCGTGTGATTCGACTTTAAAAGATTTTTAACTCTTTATGCCCCACATTTTATTGAAAACTTCTGTTTTCTAATAATATCTTTCTTTTTCTCATAGCCTCCTGACGAGTCTGTCATTTGTTGCAATGCATGTCGTTTGTTGCAATGGGCCACACTGGTGCATACTAAAAGGAACACGCAAGCAGAAATGAGAAAAGAGTGATGAAATGAAATGGAACTTAAGAGTAAATAAATGTACGGTAATACTTTCATAGAGTTGTAAAATGGTAATTAACCAAAGTACATTTATCGAGAGATAAATATATTTAAAGTTTAAAAGGCAAAACCGTGTCACTTAAGGATGATGGTCGGCAGAACCCCAAGGGGGGGCAAAGTTTGACAAGTTGTCAAACTCAATATATTTAAATAAAATGTATCATAATTCTATTAGGAGTATCCAATGTAAGCCTATAAATTCAAAAGCATTCTTAGAAGATTCCTTATTAAATCATTAAACCTAAAATACTCTCTTCCTCTCCTCTTTGTTCGATTGGTCGAACCCAACAAACCAAAAGGGTTTCGAAAACGATTTGGCCGATCCTTATAGCGATCGAACTTAGGGTTTACCAAACCCTAAGTCGATCAATCGACTTCTAGTTGATTTACCCATGCTTGTACTCTCCTAACTTGCATATGTTTGTTGCCCTAGTTCTACATGTGTAGTGTCGGTGGATACCTGATGCAACTCAGGTGGTAATTCTCCCAACAAAAACCCTAATTAAGGATCAACTAAAGCAAGAAGATCCAGAACAAGGCGATTTCGTGTTGATCAAGAAGGTTGTGGTGCTTACGCATTAGCATGATAAACAAGTAATTCTAAACATCCTTTATATGTGTTAGTAGGTTATATCTCTTATTAGGAGATCTGTTATTAAGGAGTTTGACTTGCATGATCTTTATATGTTTATTTTTTGTTGTGCATATTTTATAGATTATGGAGTTGATCACCAATATTCTTTAGTAGTTGACTTTAGTTTCCACCCAAATTGATTGATCATGACTTCTTTTGTCTGATATCAAATAATCTGTGGTTGTGTTCAGGGGTTATTGCACCTAGGGGTGTCAGTAGAGTCGGGTTGACCCGACCCGAACCCGATAAGTCTTATCGGGTCGGGTTAAATCGGGTTAAAAAAAATTGTCGGGTTGTTTTGACAAGAACCTGATAACTCGATAGTGTTATCGGGTCGGGGTCGGGTTAGCTATTTAATGTTATCGGGTCAACCCGATAAGATCTGAAAATTAATTTTTAATTTTTAAATTAATACTTTTAAAAGCCCAATACGGCAATACCAGACACTAATATGAATGGAACATTTGGAATGGTTTATAAATGTTTGCTGCATGGATGGTTCTACGTAAATATATGGAATTACAATGTGTATTCATATATTACTTGACTAATAGTAACAGACTACCAGTAGTCAAATATGGTTATAGTGTGTAAAATATGGTAACCTGTAGTAAAATATGGAAAAAGGCCAAGTTGTGCAAGATATGCGTAAATGCGTAGTTCATATATATTACTCGTACTATATAAAATGACTAATAAACTAACAGTATCAGTAATCAAAATATGTACTTATAATGTGTAATTCATCAATATGGATCATCTAAAATAGTCAAATAAGTACCATTAGTAAAAGTGACCCGATAACCCGAAGCACCCGACCCGATAAACACCCGAAACCCGACAACCCGATTTCTTATCAGGTCGGGTTGCGGGTCACTTTTCAAAAACTCAAAACCCGACTCGACCCGACCCGATAAACCCGACAACCCGATAACACCCCTAATTGCACCGACCAACACATGAAATCAAAATTCTAATATAAAATGACAAAACAATCTATGTATTTAACGAGGATATTTGTACCCTCACATATATGAGGGATGTAGGTTTTACACGAAAAAGTTTACATTATTACTAATATATCATTTAAATCGCTTTTAGAGTAGTTTGGTTCGTGAATTTAAATCCAAAAATTTAAACTTTGTATTCAAAATCGTTTTTTATTTAATGCACGCATGTTTGTCAATAAGTATTTACAATACTAGGCGAGTACCTGTGCATAGCAACTGAAATTGCTAGCGGCACACAATTAACGATATGCGATATTGTGGTAAGTGGTTCGTGTAATGTTCAAAATAGAGCGTGAAAAGATCAATACATCGTGTTGATATTCATAACCGTATGCTGAACATCAGTACAAAAAACTGCAACATTTACACTAATAAAACTACAACTGAAGTCAACAAAGCTATCAATAACATCAAAGTAATACCTCTAATACATAAACCAATAGTAGAGTAAACCATCAGCTTTTAGTTTTCCTTCGTTACCATTATCAATTTATCATTTGCCATAAGCCTTAAGATATTGTGTTGTAAATAACCATCTTCAAAACTACACTTATTGATATTAATAACCTCATACTTATTGATATTAATAACCTCATGCTGAAGTTCAGAATAAGAATCTGCTACGTTTGAAACAGTAATCCGACAATTGAAATCAACAAAACTATCAATACAGCCCTTAATACCCAAGATCAAAAGAGAGACTCTTTCTAGAGTGCATTGATCGTAATCTTGGCTTGATTTGAGGGTTGCAGAGTAGATACCAAATGCGTATGTGGAGCCGCAGCTCGCTACCGTGGCTAAAAAGGCGGTACATGATGGTATACATCCAAGACCATGGCATAGCACTCACAATCCAGTTGATAATATAGAAAACTACTAAATTCCCCATGTGGCTACATGTTGCAATATCGTACGGGAGCTGCATACATCAGATATATATATAATCAGTAAAGAAAGTGAATCAATTTCAATGACTCAATCACAAGACATCATGATTAGTAAAAACACTACATGGAAAGTAATATACATGTTCAAAGTACTGTTAAGTTGGATGGGCGCACTTAAAAAAAAGGGCCCGATCTCTCCTTTTTAACCATTAATGAAGACAAAAACTATAGATTTATACTTGTATTTTCTTCCTTCCTCGTAGAAACACGAGTAGTTTATCACAGTTTGAGTCATGGTAACATACTTGGTTTCTAACGTTACAACAAAAGCTTGCAACCAAACACACCCACAAAGTGCGACCATTGAAATTTCCTCCAACTCGCTTTTGTTACGGGCATATGAAATTATGAATGCATAGTTATTGCCAACATAACAATTGATACACATCTAAAGAAAAGATACAGTGAAGGATACTTGATAAGCAAGATAAAACATGATTCAAGATAGCCATATATGTTTATGGCCAATGATAAATGTTAAGAGTTCATATGCTAATGAATCCTGAAACTAAAAGGATTTGCTACCTTTTTTCTTCTAGACAGACTGTTATAAGTCTTATATATAGCACATAACCGTGGGAGTAAACCGCTCATAAAGATAATTCAGACTAAAGTCATTATGTCAAAACCTAAACCTCAAGTGTCAAATGCTTTACAACAACATTATCCTACAATCAAAAGTAACAATATTTGAGGCATAAATTATAAAGACGATGATATG
>LBNU01023591.1:0-24351 GCA_014162995.1 Artemisia annua
GAAAGCTACAAACATGGTACCTGTGGTGGAAAGTATGGGTATATGTGCCAACTCAATGTATCGGATAACCAAAACAATCATGCTTTCCTACCAAGCCAACAATGACCAGGTTAGCCAAGAGGATCTATTTGCTCAATTATCATCAATGGTATCTGTTGGTTATTAGGTGTCACTGTGTTCCAGATTAGGGTTAAGATAATCAATGAGGTACCGGATATTCACTTGAAATCGTGGTATCACTTTCCAATAGAAACTATTCGACCCTATGCCTGGGTTACACGAATATCTCTATGGGATAAGACCAAGTGATGTTCTTGTTTTAGGCACAAATCAAGAACCTAATCGTATTTAAGTGTTTAGGGTTTATGTTGATCATACTCATGCAGAATGTTGTGACCTCTATTTATAATAGAGAATACTCAAACCCTAGCCCATGGAATTATGTATATTTAACGGCCCATTAAATATATCATAATACTTTCCATAATAGTAGGAATCAGTGGTTATCAGTGGAAACAATATTACCACTAGCAGTGGTAACATTAACACTAGCAGTGGAATCAGCAGCAGAGTAATATCTGCTAGCAGCAGAGTCCACTGTCAGCAGGATCCACTAGCAGTAGAGTCCAGCAGCAAAGTCAGCAGTAGAGTCTAGCAGCAGAGCAGTAGAGTCTAGCAGCAGAGTCTACTAATATAACCACAATTGAGTCAGGGTGTTCATGGACCAAATGGGTGTACACTCCGTACCTCCAAACCCATTACCAGGTGTGAACTCATCCCTCAAGTGCACTAAATTTTCCAACAGTATCTAGCATAGTGGCTGCTTGTCTCACCAACTTACCCCAAGTCATAACATTGAAATGCCACACAAGTGCAATAGAGAAAAGGGAGGAGAGTGTCCATGCTGCAGCCACACTTCTTGGCAAGACTTCGAAGATCATAAACACCCTTAAAGATCGTGTACCTGCAAGCTTGAATCCAGAAGAGTTTCCGTTTATTAACAACTGGCGTGGTCATCTAACAGCCCCAGCTCCTTAAACCGATTATGCTCTTCATGTGACTTCAAGTACTGAGGTAAGTTCATTGATTTGTGATTAAATTAAATTATAGGTTCGTGTGATTTGCACAAAGTTACGCACCGAGTACCTCGCTATATAAATTAAATTATGGTTTCTCAAGTATGTAACTGATTTCAATTTGGGTCCCTAAATAGTAAAGGGCGATTAACCAAATATGAGAACACATTGTATCCGGGAGACCGGGACCATATCCGTGACTAGTATTGGCGAGGGACCTATTCAGTAATTTTGGGCAAACCACATTTGCGCATTTATGGAATTTACTCTTAAATATTGTCATAATTACTTTACAAATTGCCGTTACTTTCTTTAACACTTCAACATGAACTGCAGAAACAAGCTGTTCAAGTTTTCGTGAGCAACACCATCTCAGTAATGCATAATGTGTGGTTATGCTACTTCAAGAAGTCTTCATCAGTGTGTTCGTGCATTCATATATCATTTATGTTTAATTTGTGTTTCTAGCTTGTATTTTCGACTTCATAAATTATTTATTCCTGTCGTTTGTACTCTTTTCTGGTGAACTTGTAAGATATTGGTCATCATTTGGTTGAATGATTTATGATAGTTAATGAGATGGTGTCATCTGAGAAATGTTTTGATGTATTGAAGAGGGAGAAGGGACCACAAATACAAACACGGACGAAGTATACATATTTGTTAGAATCCCTCGACTCTTGCTGAGACGTTTTACTTGTGCAGTATTCGTGGAATTCTTATATTGTTCGTGTTTCCTAGTCATATTTTAAGGTAATAGGATCATTTCATTTGAATAATTTAGCTGTTATGTTCTTAATCATCACGATGGATCCATCAAAACCTTGAACAGGTTCACAAAGTTGCACTCTTGATCTATCAAGAATTGCTTACCTTTTACTAAAAAGTCCAATTTTAATGCTAATATTAAATCTTTATTGCTTCCCAGTTACCCGTTAACTGTCATTTAGCTTTCATAAATTTGTCCGATTAGCACATCAGATAAGTCGTATGTTTGAAGTCAGCATGAAAAGAAAGTAAAGAAATGAGGCACGCAATAAACATTGACTTTTGTGGTCAAGGGGAACAATTTTAGCATCTATAGTTATAACGGCAGCGTTACAAACATAAACCAACTTTCATATAACTAAGTACTATGTGTTATAGAGTTCGGCTAAGTCTTCTAGTTAGTTTAACAACCATAAAACTATATGTTAAACTAGAAGATTGTAGTTACTACGTTTGACCTTTAATGTCAAACTTAAATGATGGTCTTTGTTCTTCAGGATAAAGTTCCTTTTTTTATTTTGTAAGTGAAGATTTCAAGTATAGTTATATGAACCTTTGAATTCAAAGCAAATCACACCACATTCCTTCTGTTACGTGAAAAACACCCTTTGCTTTATGGAGCCTACTTCTAGTTGAAACTTGCCCGTTGACATTCTAAATATGGCGGGTAACCATTGGCATTTAAAAGACGATTTTCGAGTTTTATTTTACTTCTTTGGCAACTTTTTCTTCTATTAATATTCATGAAGTTATGGTACTATGGTTGAGATTGTTTAAAACGTTTCTACAAAGATTTTTGTACATTGGACACCTTTTACGCTATTATGATTAGTTTTGTCTATTATTTCTTTTTAGCAGAAAGTTTTGACTATTACTCCACCCTATCATATTTAAAGTCCAAATTCTTATTTTGGTATGTCCTAAAATAAATGTCTAATTTTCAACCAATAAAAATAAACTTTAATAAGTAGATATGATATTTGATTGGTGGAGAGTGTGTTTAGTGCGGCTTCCTAAAACTTCATGTATTGTGAAATTAGACAAATATTATGAGACGGAGAGGGTATCTAATGTGAATGTAAATGCCACTTTCAATTTAAAGAAAAAGGTTTAATTCGGTGAAGATTGAATAAACTCTAACCCTTGTGCCAATTACTAACCCTTTCCAAACAACCAACCTCACGCAATATTCACATGTGATGGTGACTTTTCGGGTGAAGTTAGGTTTAAACCCATGCAATGCAAGTTTCAAACTCAACAAGTTGTGACATGTTTATTCCTTAATACATCATGGTCCAAACTCACCAGTCACCACCCATGCATCCACCCTTCCCCACATCGAAACTCTTTTGCCAGCACACTAGTTCACACCATTGTTTTCCAATTATATGAAAAGCATATTTTGTGACAATGAAGTATATGGTAAGAAGACATATATGAAGACAATAGTCTTGTCACATTCCCAAACTTAAGTGATGAAAGGGAATATTTTTAAGGCCTTAAAGTAGTCTCTTCGTGTCATTTGAACTATTTATAAAAATGTTGTTCATTTAAAAACTCTTTAATGAAATGAGACCTTCCTAAGTTAATTCATCCATGATAATTCCTACTCATAAATAAACATTTAAACAAACTTATGCAATTCAATAATCACCCACCTAAATCATACCCACACCCTATAAACCTTACGAGATTAAACTTAAAATGCACCTCCAACATTCATCAATGTGTAGCAAAAAAGAAAAATAAAAAAAGTAGACGAACTATGATCTACTTAAAGTCGATAACGTACAAGCTTTAAATTATACATCTTGCGATCTCGGTCTGTTTCTTGACAAACTAGAACAAGATACACAAAAAAGAATATGAAGCTAAAGCGTAGAACGCGCCTGCTGTTCAATATATTGTTTGCTTTTGCCGTGGTTGCTACAACCACCGCGATTTGTTTCTGGATTGTCGCTATGCGTGTGGGCGACTACATTTTATCAATAAGTAATGTGGAAGGTACACAATATAGTATGTCATAAGTTTTGTATTATGAATGTTACAAGAGTCAGTATCTATTCATAGTTTTATACCTTAAGTTACTGAAAATTTTTCAGTATGACTAGGTGATAGACTGATAGATAATATTTTACCCTTCTTTTTTTTTTTTTTTTAATTATTATTATTATTATTATTATTATTATTATTATTTTGAAGCAAAATTTTGNGTGACAATGAAGTATATGGTAAGAAGACATATATGAAGACAATAGTCTTGTCACATTCCCAAACTTAAGTGATGAAAGGGAATATTTTTAAGGCCTTAAAGTAGTCTCTTCGTGTCATTTGAACTATTTATAAAAATGTTGTTCATTTAAAAACTCTTTAATGAAATGAGACCTTCCTAAGTTAATTCATCCATGATAATTCCTACTCATAAATAAACATTTAAACAAACTTATGCAATTCAATAATCACCCACCTAAATCATACCCACACCCTATAAACCTTACGAGATTAAACTTAAAATGCACCTCCAACATTCATCAATGTGTAGCAAAAAAGAAAAATAAAAAAAGTAGACGAACTATGATCTACTTAAAGTCGATAACGTACAAGCTTTAAATTATACATCTTGCGATCTCGGTCTGTTTCTTGACAAACTAGAACAAGATACACAAAAAAGAATATGAAGCTAAAGCGTAGAACGCGCCTGCTGTTCAATATATTGTTTGCTTTTGCCGTGGTTGCTACAACCACCGCGATTTGTTTCTGGATTGTCGCTATGCGTGTGGGCGACTACATTTTATCAATAAGTAATGTGGAAGGTACACAATATAGTATGTCATAAGTTTTGTATTATGAATGTTACAAGAGTCAGTATCTATTCATAGTTTTATACCTTAAGTTACTGAAAATTTTTCAGTATGACTAGGTGATAGACTGATAGATAATATTTTACCCTTCTTTTTTTTTTTTTTTTAATTATTATTATTATTATTATTATTATTATTATTATTTTGAAGCAAAATTTTGTTCTTGTCATTTTGTCAAATAGTTTCATATCTAATGTATACACATTATCAGGAGGTGCAGAAAATCGTCTTATGACATTTGCATCAGTTGATTTAGCGGATGATTCACTAAAACATGACGTGAAAGAGTTAGTAGAGGGCGATTTTCGAGTCGCTCAAAGCATTCGACGACGTTCCTATATGTCCAAAGGTCGATTCCATTTAGATATCGGACCAAGGTCTAAAGTTACGGGTGGACCCATGGATATCGCGTCCACAGAATTCAATACACTTTGGTTGAAAGTCAGTGGACATATCGATAACTGGTGGGCCCACCATCGCTTCGAGCCCGATATAATGTCAAACATGGTCAATGTTCTTGACTCTAGGCAAAAGTATAAAACATGTGCCGTTGTAGGTAATAGTGGGATTTTGCTTGAAAATAATTTAGGTGAAACAATCGATAGTCACGAGTTTGTGATCCGGTTAAACAACGCAAGAATCCATGGGTTTGAAATTTTTGTGGGGTCAAAAACAAGTCTTTCGTTTATGAATAGTAACATTTTAAATAGGTGTTCGCGTGGAGGTGGTTGTTTTTGTCATCCATATGGCGTGAATGTGCCTATAATGATGTACATATCACAAGCGGTACATTTTCTTGATTATGTTGTGTGCAACTCATCTCATAAGTTGCCATTAACGGTCACCGACCCACGACTTGACGTTTTGTGTTCACGGATCGTTAAGTATTATTCATTGAAAATGTTTTTGAAAGAAACGGAGAAATCGATAGAGGCATGGGGTTCAGCTCATGGAGGAGTTGAATTTCATTATTCGTCCGGTATGCAAGCTATTATGGTTGCTTTGGGTGTTTGTGACAAAGTTAGCATTTTTGGGTTTGGTAAATCTGGTTCAGCTAGGCATCATTATCACACGAATCAAAAAGCAGAGCTTGGATTGCATCATTATGAGGCGGAGTATGATTTTTACGAAGATCTTGTGAATAAACCCGAGGCTATTCCCTTTGTTTCTAACGAGTTCAAGTTCCCAACTGTTGAAATCCATAGATGACATATTTTAGCCTCTCTTTTGGAATTAATTTATATATATAATACTGAATTGAATTTACATAGTGGTGGAAGGCAAGCGAGCAACAAGCTGCGCCACTAGCCCTTTTTTAATGGCAAAACTAATTCTCTTAAAAACGACATTTGTGGCCTGATTGGCTCTCAAACAGTCAACTAAAGTCAACCAAGTATTTGGTCAACAAAAGTCAAGCCATCTAGGGTCAATACTAACCAAGAGGAGTATAGGAATTCCCCGGGTCGTTTAAATCCCGACGAGGAGTGAATTGTATCGAAAACGGTTCTGAGATCAAGTGATTATGAAACGGAAATGGGTAAGATTGATTATTCTAAGACGAAATAAGTGAAAACGAGTTAAACGAGCTAAATTAACAAAAACGTAAAGCTAAATTACCCTAAAACATATTTAAAATTAAAACCGCGCGTTTATATTAAAAATAACGTAAACGCGTAAAAATAAAAAGTGAAATTTGAGAAATAAAAGTCCTACGGGTATGAAAATTATATTTTTATAATCCTAATAATAAAAGAAAACTTTAAGAAAAAGAAAAATACTTTTTTTTAGACTATTTAATTATTTAATAAAAAAACTAATTATTAACTATTAAAACTAATTTGAATTATTAAAACTACTAAACTAATTATGAAAATTATAAATTTTTTTTCTAAAAGTACTTAACAATGACAGGAAGCTATAAAATTTTTGAAAAGCTCCACAAGCTTATATATAAGCTGTGAATAAGCTAAACAAAGAAAATAAGCTTATTTAACTAACTATACTATAAAAGTAAAATATGTAAGATTAAACTTGACAAAGACCCTAGGGCAGTTGGTGTTTGTGTGTTGTGTTGTGGACGGGCTATGCAAGAGGTCTGGGTTTCGAATCCAACCCCAGACTTTTTACTCAAATTATTATTATTATTTTTTCCTTTTTGTTTTCCCTTTTCTTTTACAACCTCATAAACACAAACTGAGAACAAGTGTTGAAACAGATTTTAACAATCAAACTTAAACAAACAATTTCATAATAGATTTAAGATCAAAAGATTTGTTCAAGATTTATTATTTTTTTTCTTTTTTTGTGTTTCTTACAATCCACACAACTCAAGTGCCCCAAATAAATTGATAAGCAAACAACAACAACAGGAACAAAGAACAACAACTTCAAGAACAAGAATCAACAAGAAAAATAACAACAACAAGAACAATAGCAGATGGAAACAAGGAGTAGCAGCTAGGCAACAAGAAGAACACAACAAGCTCAAACAAGCTACAAGCTTTCAAGGGCTTATCCAGTCAATCAAACAGCAACAAGAACAATAATAAACAACAACTAAAACAAGAACAACAACAAAGAAATCAACAAGCTTAGCTGTCCTAAGAACACAACAGCAGCAGCAACCAATCAAAATAAGCCAAAAGAAGGATTTAAATTAAGTACTAAATAAGCACTACAGGAAAAACTAAAAGCTATATCCTAGATACTACCTAGAAGGCTACTCAGAACAACAAAGAACAAATAAATTAGACCAGAATTGAGCACTCCATGCTCAATTCCATTCTTTCAAAAATCTGGGTGCAGGGGATGATCAGGCCAAACAGGTCACTTTGAGCTTATCTTCCAGCTAGCAAATGAACTTCAATCCAAGATTTTCTTTTTGATATTGAAAGATAAGCCACAAGAGATCACAAAACAACAATCATTAATGATTTCTAATCAAAGAGGAAGCCTACAAGTGCTCTAGAAAACTGTCCCATTTCAACAGGTATGCAAATTTGACCTTATAAGCTTTTGAGATCTTTGACTTTAATCAGTTTTGATTGATCTAAAGTAGATATTTATGATGTTTTAAGTCAAAATGATCCTAAATCTATCCAACTTAACAAGGTTTACAACCACAGTGAAGATTACACAGACCAAATTTCCATCAGTGAAGCAATTAAGAAACTTTTGAATCTAATTTTGACTTTAACACAAAGGACACTGAGATTTTAAGACTTAAATGATCTCATGAAGCCTAAAGAAACATGTTGCATTCTAAAATTACCACTGGAACACACAAAACCCCTGTCTATTGCACTAATCCAAACACCCTCTATTGTGACTATTGTGAAAATGTATGAAGCAAAGTAAAAGTTTAACAAAGCAAACTACCAGATTAACTCATGAACAGACTAAATTAACTCAAATAAACAGGAATCAACAACAATTAACAATTATTAGCTAATAACTTAAATTATGTAAGCATTATGGACCAAAGCTTACTTGACTTCCAAGGCTAGAACCAATATGAGAACTAGGACCAAAAGAACAACCTAATGCTCCCCATGGAGCTCTAAACCAATCACCACCATATCTGCTATCATTCTGCTACAGCTTCTCTTCTTCTTCTTTTTTTTTTTTTTTTATTTTCTTTGTGATTTTCTGTGTTTTTATGTTTTTCAAATATAAACTGATTTCAAGGTTAAATTAGCTTATAGAAGCTTATAAAAGACTTATATGAACTTATTTTACCAAAACTCAACAACTTAATCGAACAGTTAAGCTAAATTGAGATTTTGAACAAAATTAGAACACAAACTGAATTCAAGGTATAAACTGAAATTAATTTATCAAACTGAGTTCAATTACAACAAGAACACTTAATACATTGCCTTTTAACTGAAAATACACTGGAATTTTTGATAATTAATAAAAACGACATTAAAGTGAAAACTAAAAAAAACTACTCCCCTCTCTGAGCCTTCTCTTTCTCTTTATATGGAACCTCTAGGGTTTGTGAAACCCTATGTCTCTTTCCCACTTCAGTGTGAGCCCTTGGATTGGCTTGAGATGATCTTGGCCGTTCTTCTTGCTTTTGGCGCCAAATTGTCTTTAACAACTTTCTGGGTTGCTTGGAGAGTGGAAGGAGCAATAAATGCTTCTTGGAGGTTAGCTAAGACCAAGGGGACAAGAAAGGGTGAGGTTGAGGTGGAAGTATGGAGGTGGTGGTACTAGGTTGCAGTCCCACGTGGGGAAGGAGAAGAAAGGGGGGGGAGAGTTTGACTTAGGTTTGACCCTGGGAAGGTTATAAACGTAGGATTGGGAATTATAAAAGGGAAATGGGCCAGTTGTGGATTTTGGGCTTTGGGTTTAGTTTAGGATTGGATTTGGTTTTGGGTTTCAAGTTAAATTACATAAGTAGTCCATTTGGTTTAATAGATTAGACCTAGGGACCAAAAATGTAAAACTTCCAAAGTTGAGGGACCTGCTGTGCACTTTCCAAAGTTGTTACAAGGACCAAATTTGCCAACTTAGAAAACCAAAGGACCAAAAATTCCAATTTTGCACTTTTCAAATACCCAAGGACCATTTTGTAAATTTCCCAAAGTTCAGGGACCAAAACTGCCAATTTTCCAAATTTGCATTCAAGGACCTATTTTGATAACTTAAAATATTCCAGGGACCTTGAATGATGAAATTCCATGTTTTTGAAATCCAGGGACTAGTTTTGCCAAACTTAGAAAGTTGGGGGACTGAAACTGCCAATTCTGCAAACTTTGCTCGTTTTTCATTTGTTTTTAAACATTTTGCATTTAAGACACATAAAACACGATCCTTGGATATTTTCATCATTTTGATGTGATTTTGCGTGTTTTCAGATGTTTTGCGTTTCAGAATTGACCAAAAATGATGAGTGTTTGAGCACTCATCATGGCCTCTCTTTTCTTTACAACCCAATGAAATATCTAATTGCCAATGGTACTTCCAAAGAAAATCAGTTGCTAATCTCAATCAAGTCAACTATGAGAATAGTAGTTCTTTACAACATATGATACAATAGATTCTTTAACTACAAATTTCCCGTTTTGGTTTGGACCCTTCGTAGCCAAAAGAACTTATATTAAAATTTAAAGATTATATTTTATCATCATTGTGTTTGACATTCAAAGTATGTTATCTTGTTTAGCAAGTGATCATCATGTGTGTTGTTATATGAATCTTGGAGGTGAAAACAAATAACACCTCCTTCCTGTTAGAGATAATTTATATGGGCTTAGCCCGGTTATGTATTTGCATTGTATTATTAGATCATTATATATGATATCTCATGTAACATGTATTCGGTCATTAATCAAGATACGGTTTATACTTCTAATATCGTATCAGCCTAAGTCGATCCTCTCTTATCTAACCCAAAAAACCCTACACTGCTCCTTCTGCCGTCAATCACCGCCATCAAACACCCCTCTCACAAACGCCACAATGACCAACACAATGCCACCACCACCCCCTACTACCCTCACTCTCGTTGAGAAACTATACGCTGTCAACAACATCAATAATGTTGTCCCTGTCAAGTTGAATATAGATGAGTTAAATTACTCATCGTGTTCCTATTTATTTAAAATTCATTGTGCTAATTTCGGTGTCCTAACGCACATCGAAGGTATAGGTGAGGCTGTCACGTCCTCTACCCCGCCTCCACCAAGTGACGAAAGGAAGAGTGCGGATTCCATATTCAAGTCTTGGATATTTCTCACACTTGCTCCTACACTTCAAGGTAGGTTAATCATACTCAATCCCAAAACAGCCAAAGAAGCTTGGGAATAGGTCGAGAAGATCTTTCTCGATAATAAGCGTACGCGCACCGTGCTTTAAAAGGCGAGCTCCGCGTCATACCGTGCAAATTAAGCACCTTTTATTTTATTAGAAGTGGAGTTCATTTCTAGTTTTCCTTCTTGAGTTTGTTATTGTCGTGGCAACCACCAGACCGTTATTCATTTAACAAGACAGTCTTAGTGTCATTCGTTCTCCATAAAGTTATGTTTTTAGCCATACTTGTTTCTAATGAGTTGCGAATGTACAAAAATCTAAGAATCTACTATAAAAAAGCCTAAAAAACTAACCTCAAAATTATTATACGCGAATTTTTAACTTTAATGTCGGTTAAGCCCTCAATAACCCATGAGCTATATTTTTGGCAAATCAAACTTACAAAATAGAGGAAATTCTTAAAATGACTTAATTTTGAAGACATAATTCACTTTTTATCTCAAAACAAAGCCATCTTCTAGTTTCAACTAGGACTGAGCAAAGGTACAAAACTGAACCGACCCGACAAAATCGAACCGGCCCGAGAACCGATTTTGTGAAAAACATGAACCGAAATCGAACCAAATATGATCCGTTCGGTTCAGTTTAGGTGTGTTTTTGTCGGTTTAGGGTTGAACCGGACTGAACCGACCTAAAACTGAAATAGGAAAAACATGAAACCGAGACCGAACCAAAGAGCTGTCAGATCGGCTTAGCTTTTATTGGTCCGGTTCGATTTTGGGTCGTCCATGCTTAGCCCTAGTTTCAACTTTCAAACCATGAATCATAATTTCAAAATTAGGTCATTTTCAGAATTTCCTTTATAAAATAATCTCCTACTTTATGTATCCATCAGACCATCAATCAGTTGTTACTTGAAATAAAAAAAAAAAAAAAAAAAAAAAAAAATTCAAACCTCTAATCTACTCACAAACGATAAAATATCATTTTCCCTTATCCCACATGACCAATGCAATCGGACCTTCCCAAGATAATAAACAACTCAATAATAATCACCCTCTGTAAATAACACCCAACACCAAAAATGAAGAAACCCCACCTAACTTCAACTTACTCCCACCCAAAACCATGACATCATCACCGCCGATCCGCACATTCCGATCCAGTCAACTCACCGTTGACCAAACCACCCACCACAAAAAGCCCATCATGAAACCCACAATCAAGCCATTATTCACCTTGTTCTTCCTTTTCTTCGCCACCTTCACTTTCCGGCAGCTTTTCACCGGACCCATCATCTGGGTCACCGGAAATTTCGTTTTGGAGGATACCCATTTGGTGAATGATGGTTTTATGAAGTTTGCTGAGGTGGATTTGGGTGAAGTTTCTTTGAGGCAAAACGTCGAACAGTTGGTGGGTGGTGATTTTCGCACTGCGAAAAGATCGTTTTTGTCAGCTGGGAGGGTAGGGAGGAATGTTAGGGGAAATGGGTTTTTGGATTTGAGGTCACCTGAGTTTAGTAAGCTCAAGTTGGAGGTGCGAAAAGGGTTGCAAGATTGGCTTCGAAAACGTCGATTTAGCGCGAATGTTATGTCGAAAATGGGGCGAAAGTATAGGAGTTGTGCTGTTGTGGGTAATAGTGGGATTTTGCTGAAAGGTGAGATGGGTGGGGAGATTGATAAGCATGAGTTTGTGATCCGGTTAAATAACGCGCGAATTGGGGGGTTTGAGAAACATATATATGGTCGAAAACGGGGCTTTCATTTATGAATAGTAACATTTGGCATTTGTGTTCGCGTAGAGGGGGGTGTTTTCGTAAGTATTTAAGAACATAAAGAAACTAATAAATCAATGATGATGTTAAAAACGCTAAGCTATCAATCACGTGATATAATTACAGTACAGAGTGGCTCAAAAGTGACTTGCGAAGAACATCTGTAGGACTGGATTTTGATCTAGATGCTCGCAAAGAACAATGTCAACAAAGTAGGTCTGATATAATTACCATTTTAACGTTTTATAACCACACGAAGCTAAACTAATGAAATCCAATCTATTTAACACAATGCAAACATATCACTAGAAGAAAACGAACATGACTCTGAATCTGTTCCACCTCGAGACATAGTATTTGAGTTTAACTTTAGTTGTTGCTGTCTCCATAGTCGTCATGAGCTAGTTACATATTTCAAACACACCCTTAATGCATTGTCTAAGAAAGGTGGGATTTTCGTTATGGATCTTTATGGTGGTACATCATCCGAATGTGAATTTAAGATGCAAAGGAAATTCCCAAATTTTACGGTAATTACTTATTCAACATTGCAGTCAATGGGTCATTTGGCAATGAAACAGTAACCAGTGAAGGAGTAACTTCTGATGCAGCTAGTCAAAGAAGAAGCAGCTATGTTTCTCCTCCTTGCATTAAGCATCAAGGCCACTTAACTAAATGTGATGTAATTGTATAGATAGGTAGCTAACCTGTTAGTTACTAGCTTGTTAGTTTAGCATTTTACACTTCTCATTGTTGTATTAGTATAAACAAGGTGTAAAATGCCCGCCGCGTTGCGGCGGGGCTTTGTTTCGTCTGTTTAAATTTTCTTTTTTAACCCGCGCAACCGCTATGTATTTTATGACTGTGATTTTTTCAGTGAGTATTATGCCCAGTTTTTGATTTTAAGCATTTTTTCTATGAGTTTCATCATGGTAATTCTGTCATTGATTTTGAGTTATAAGTAATTTTTTTTTGGGTATGCTGCTTGTCAAGTTTTATTCTTTAAAAGTGGATTTTCAAATCTCGAAGTTCAAAACTATGTAGGTGAGTAATCTTATTGAGCAGTGCTGGTTTGAAATTTGGGCTGTAAACTTCTAATAAATGCTATTTTTGGGAAAGGGGACAATATTTTTTATGAGTAATGGCTTTTTTTTCTATATATAGGGACACAAATATTCAATTAGTTCGGACTTGTTTAGTGCTGAACTGGGACCAAGACAAAAAGATCGAAAAGGCCTGTGCTTCTGATATTGTGCGTTTTGGTTTTGAGAGGGAAGTTCAAGAGGAGCAAGGTTGGTTTTCGTATTTATATGACAGATTATCTAGGAGCTTGACTTTTGCTATAATCATATGTCAGAAGCTCAGATGCTAATGGAGTTGCGGAGTGGTAACGGCATTGTGCTGCTGGATTCTATAATGTATTTTCAGACTATTCGTGAAGTTGAGGCTGAAAAGTTGGCGAACTTGCACCTTTTCTTACAGCTGCTTGCAATGTATTTAGATCGGTGTATGTTGTTTGTTTCTAGGTTCAATGGCATGTAATAAGGCACTCGTTGTTGGGTCATCAAAATAATTGTTGTATATTTAATCGGTTCATGTTCCTGTTAGCCTGAATTAATTTTTATCGGTGATGCTGTTGGTGACTCTTTCTATTTACTTTTTAACATTTTGTGCTTTTTTTTGCTCTTATTTACGGTTGTATTGTTATCGCGTGCGTTTGTAATTTGTGTATATTATCTCCTTGTTTTTTTTTGTAATTGTTTTTGTTTTCTTAATGTATGTTTAGATAGGTAAGAGGCCAGGCCATTACAAAGGAGAACTTGATGATCGTGTTTAGCCGCTACATTCTTATTAATCATCATTTTTATTGCTCTGAATTAATTTTTTTGTCTATTATTATTATTATTATTATTATTATTATTATTATCATTATTATTATTATTATCATTATTATTATTAGATTCATTGGACATTTAGTTAAACCAAGTGGGAAGGCACCAGCTTCATTGCAGTGGGAATTTTTGAGAAATTTTTGTGATAATTATTCATGAATGTGGTATGTTTTTTGTTCACACGTGTTGTATTCTTTTTGTGGTGCGTGTATGTTTGTGCTAAATGGCTTGGGCTTGTCGGGGGCTACTGTTTATTTTATTTGTTAAGTACGTACTTAGATAGATACGTTTGTATATAAGTCACTTAATGTTGTAGCTTCATATTCTATTGCTGTTACGGGTTGTTCGAAAGTTTTGTTGTTTTCTTTTTTTTTTTCGTATACGCTAGAAAGATTTGATGTATAATTTAAGTAGGTGTGTTTGCATGTAACTTAGTAAATTTTGTAGCTTTCTAATGCATTTTAGCATGTTACCTTTTTTTTTTAAAAAAAAAATTGGTCTTACATTGGAGCTGCTACTTATTATCTTTGGTAATGAGTTTATCAATTCAAATTTTGAAAGAATGTTGCTCATCTATCTTATCAAACAGTAACTATTTCTGATTTTAGGCAAGATTTTTTTGACTAAAGGTTTTTTGGGAAGCATAATAATATTTTATGTTGTATTGTGCTTTTATAGTTTCTTATTTAATGGTTCTCAGTATTATTTTTCCTAACCTGTGTGTGTGTTTTTTTTTATATCAATTACTAATTATTATTGTTATGGATAATTTAGTTAGGCTGTTGGAACTTGTTTATTCATCTGGATCTGTTTACATCTCTGATGTAATGCGTTTAGCTTTTCAAAGAGAGGTTCAAGAGGAGGATAGTTGGATTTCATTTCTACGTAGTTGGTGTGTTTATGTCGAAGATCGTTTGGCGTATTTGGATGCTGTTATTTCTGAGCTGGAACTGTGTGCTAACTACAAGTCTGTGGCTCAAGTGGTTGTGCAGCTCAGACACGGTGATAACATCGTTTTTGCTGATGCTGTAATGTATTTCAAAGTCATCCGTGATTTTGAGGCTGATAAATTGGCTAAGATGCATCTTTTCTTACAAATTTCTACAATGCATGTGGCTTTGCGCAGGCAATTTGTCGGCCGATTCACTGGTGTTTGATGTTCATTAGTTTACGAAGTTGTTAATTCAGATGATTTTAGATTTTGTTGGTTCTTATTTTATGTGTTGTTTTTTTTAGTCATCTGGTCGATGTGTTGTTCACTAATCTAGTATGTATTAGGTTTCTTATCTCCAAACGGTTTATGTACCGCTATGTTATTTATCAATGTGGGTGTCCTCTGTTTGATTGTGTATCTTTTTAATGCGCAACTTTTCTATTATACTGCTCTGTGTATGTATCTTATAGTGTGTCTANCGAAGTTGTTAATTCAGATGATTTTAGATTTTGTTGGTTCTTATTTTATGTGTTGTTTTTTTTAGTCATCTGGTCGATGTGTTGTTCACTAATCTAGTATGTATTAGGTTTCTTATCTCCAAACGGTTTATGTACCGCTATGTTATTTATCAATGTGGGTGTCCTCTGTTTGATTGTGTATCTTTTTAATGCGCAACTTTTCTATTATACTGCTCTGTGTATGTATCTTATAGTGTGTCTATGTACGTGTTAGTAACGTTATTAACTGGTGTAGTTATTAATTTTTTGTTTTCGTTTATTTTCTTGTTAGTTTCGTTTTATAATTTCGCTTACCTTGGTTTCTTTGTATCAGCTTTTATATTGGGATAGTCAGTTGCGTCCTTTTTTTTTGTTACTTTATACTGGAACTCAAGCACCTTTTCTTGTATAATTTATTCTTTACGCAATTTCGAAGTTGTATGTATTTTAATAAAGAGCAATTTTTTTTTGAATATCCCTTAATGACTACAATATTTTTCGTATTCTAGCTATTTTTTTAGATACACTATTATATTGTTACTGTAACAACTATTTTTAAACAGTTTACCTTTTATATATACTAACTTTGGTTTGGTGTTGTTTTGTGTCACATTTTTATTGGTAAGGTTCTATTAGTTCTTCCTTTTTTTTTTACGGCTTGTGTTTGGTTTTCTACTCATCTTAGTGTACCGGACCTCCATTTCTAAGTTTTTTGCTCCACATCTACGAAAATCGATATAGCCTTGTCGGATCCTACTCCCTCAAATCTGCCCATTCCCTTTTTACACAATAATTTGGATACATTGTGGATAAATAGCGAAGGATTATATTAATTTATTAATTGAGTTAGTGGGTTTTTGCTGGGTCCAATCTAAAGCTGCTTTATTTCATTACTCAATTTCGGCTCTGCATAATGCGGCTCTTAATGGAGGACGGTGCTGCTCACCTATGCTACTGTGTTGAGATTTGTTCGGTTATGAGATGTGGGGAAATCTGCTAGTGCGCTCATGCGATGGCTTCTTACTTACACATAAGCCCACGAGTAAGCTTTGGTTTTGTTAAGATAAGCATTGTCTTATCCTGTTGTTAATTGCTTTTGTTTCTTAGTGTTGCCCTTTGCCTATAAAAGGCTCTTAACATGCAATACCATTTATCTCATTTTATCTTACTTATGCTATAAAGATGAGTAATCATAATGAGAGTGATAATGTGAGTCATAATTCTGGTAGTGGTACATCTATGAATAATAGGTCTTACAATGGTAATGGTACTGTTAGTAATGGTGCTAATGGCGGTGTTACCCGTGTTGTGAATGGCGTCCTCGCCATTAGTAATAGGCCTTATGTTAGGATTGGTGTTGCTAGCCATACTGCCAATGGCAACGCCACTGATGTTGCAAACCGCGGTGTGTCTATTAGGTATGGGGCTTACAGTAGCAATAGTGTTGGGAGTGACGGTCCTAGTGTTAGCGTTACTCGGGTTGCTAATACTGCCATAGCCATCAGTGAAAGGCGTCATGTAGTTAATGGTGTTGCAAGTCAGCCTGCCAACACTAATGAAAATCATACTGCTGTCAGTAATCCTTCTATCAGTGAAAGACTTGCTCGGGCAGCCAACTCACAGGATAGGGGGAGACAGCTTTATTTGTTTTTTGAGAGATATAGGTTCCTGTTGCTTAATGGACAGCGCTGTGACAGGAGTCACATAACTCGGGATAGGGTGTTGTTGCAGCAGCTACATCTATTTCATAGGGAGCTTGAGGGGTTACCGGATTCTCTGTTGGTCAGCCGCAGCTTGGCTCTCCTTCGAGCTTTGATTGCTGTTATTGAGCTTCGTATCCGCGGTTACTCTCGCAATGTTTCTGATGCGAGCCGAATGGCGTCACTGCTAATCGACTACCTTGCCGATGTTATGCGGCTCTAGTTGCGTGTTAGTTTGTGTTGTTGTAGCCTAGTACAATAGGTGTGTAAATAGCTAGTGTCTGTTGTTTTGTAGTGTTCAGCTGCGTCTGGCACTTATGTTGTGTAGGTCAAGTAGTAATCTGGGTCATGGCTGATCCGTAGGATCTGGTCGTCTCTGTGTTTTGTGTGGGTCAAGTTGTATGGAACTTCGAATCCACTATGGAAGATGTTATATCTTCTTCTTTAGCTTTGTCAGGTCAATAGTGCAGGTATAATCTGCATAGTCAGTTTGTGTCTTCGAGCCGTGGGTCATGATACGTGTTTTGTAATTCTAGGTCGGCTTCGAATCTATATATGTAAGGAATCATAATGTAATATTATGTTGTTTTGTTTCTTGGTGTTTTGTCTATAAGGTTTTATGTGGTCATGTAATTGTCTAAAATCATATGTCAGAATGTTTTTTTTCTTACTCTAGACGGTCTCCTGAATTCGACTGTGTTTAAAAAGTTAGTATAGCCAGGTTGTGCATGTGCCTCACATTTCGATAGTCTATTGTTATTGTCTATCTTGATTAACCGGCTTGTCATGTTGTTGAACTATGAGCACACAAGTTATATATATCTCATATTGCTTCGTTACAACACGAATGCGTGGCACATACACCCACAATAAGATGTAATTCAGTTTGACATAGCTATTGTTTTGACACTCACAGCCTTATAATGAGTATCCTAATGTATAAAATAAATTAGAGAAAACGTTACCCCTCTAATGAGCATTTGCATTTAGTTTTTACTCAGGGTAAGGTCCTATGACTGGTGAAGTGATAGATGTATAACATTGAGTAGTTACCAAAGATGGTTTACATTGTTACGTGAGAGGGACAAACAGCAGATTGTTGGGGCAAGTATATATTGATGGCTGCTGTCCTGTTCTTGAGTTGCACGAATGGTTGACATTAATGTATTTAAAGTTATTCTTGTCAACCTCTATCACAGAATGTGGTTGCTGTTTTATGAGTTTTGATTATAGTCTGAGAAAGATTATGCTTAAGTAACAGTATGTTGATGGCTGCTCGAAGTAAGCGATTATGACTGATACAAATATTATTGTCTCAAATCTGAATAAAACTAAATCCTGTTAAGCATAAACTTTGTTATGCTAATATACATATCTTGAGATCCGCTAAGAACACACACGATATAACTCATGTTAGTACTCTATCCTAACATTATATCTTTGTATAACTCAGGAAAGTACTCTTTCGTATCTGTTACAGACATTTAGCAACTCCATATTGTATATGTTGTGCCGATAAATGGAGATGTGCTTGCAAGCCCATCTACTTACTGCGAGTAGAAACGGAGTAGGACCAATTTTATGTGGGAGGTAGGAAATGGTATTAGCTAGAAACATTTGATTTTTTGTGATTAGGATGTCGTACGTGTTGTTTAATTTTCCATTGAATGCCCATGTTCCAAGTTATATATTCTTTTGAGGTCATATTAAAATCCATGTTAATGGTTGTGGTCCTAGAACATTAGAGCCAGGAATAGTGTTTGTTGTCACCGTTAAATGAATACCTCTATAGGATACTCTTTGGTAGATTGATATCATCATCACCATCGTAGGTTGATTTTTGGTGGGTTGCCTATTTATTTCGTAGCTTGTTTGCAAGGAGACTACAAGCTATTCTTTTTCAGATTTTCAGGCTGTATCTTTAGTCAGTTATGATACTAAATATAATCTTTGAAAACCTGAAACTTGAAACGTGTAAAATTCAATAAGAACGTATGTAAAAGTCATCTGCTGCAGTTTGCTCTGCTGCTGCACTCAGTTTATACACTTTCGCTGTAGAATGTATATTATAGTATAAGCATTGCTGGTAACAAAATTTTCGGGCCTTTTGAATTCAATAAGCTCTTATATTAGAAGCTAATTTAACTATCTTTTGAAAAGTGTAAGCTTTTGACGTGGCTAATTACATTAACACCCTTCAAATAGTAACACTATATACAATAATATTACCTGTTTGCTTTTGTAGTTGCAATGTATATCTTTTATCTGTTCTCTCACGTTTCAAATCCATACGGTTCTATATTATATGATTCCACCACATATTTCTTTTATTTTATCATAGTGGCATAATCGTATGTATGTTTTCTAATCTGAACAGGGCTATAGGTACCAAAAGAGACTCCTGCAGCAGGTAAATATTGCACTTTGCATCCGTCATGAATCTATTTTATTTTAATGGTAAAGTTGAATCCAAAGAACGAATGCCGGGACATACACCTTATGACATGAAGGTTATACACTGCACTGAGTTTGGCGTTTAATTATTTGGAAAAAAAGAACTGGTTGTATGCATTTTGTATGACACTAAAAATCCCTGCATTTAATCTGATTTAGTTAAAAGATGGCTCAAAAGGCGACAGTAAGCAAAATGGTGGACCGCACGCTTCTGCATCAGATATCAAATCCGACTGATAAAGACAATTGAGAGCAGTTGCTGAGATTTCGGGTATGCTACTTACCATTATTCATTTTCAGAAATCTTAGCTTTCTAGTGTGACCGAGAAGGTTGATATTCTGTGTTTAAGTCTTTGAATTTGGAATTGAATGGAATATGTGGTTATTGCTAAATTCGATTCTCAGTAATTGTAGCATATATTTCTCGTCGCCTGTCATTGGAAAATGGTTTGTCAAATTCAAAATGAATCACATTACTCGAGTCTTGCGACAATATGTACGTCTTAATGCTACTATATTGGCTTAGTGGTATATGACTCCAAGTAGTTCAAACATCATATATGAGTATGAGGGACCAATTTTAATTTTCACTTGATAATAACACATACTTTAAACAAATTATTATCTCGGTTATTCAGGATTGCACACAGATATAATGATATATAATGATGATGACTACCTACTGAATAATGTACGTTACACATAATTTTATTAATTAAGAAAGCAAAAAGAGGCTTGTTGGTGTCTGAAATGGGCCAAGCTTTTTGGTCCAATTGAGTGTTTTTTTTAAGGGGGATTTTATTTGATACTCAAGCATCAATATCAACAGTTTTTTTTATCCAAAACCCGAATTGGTTGACATCTTTTAAGATTTTGTGTGTGATCAAGTTTTTTTCCGGGAGAGCTTCGTTAGTGGAGGTTTATATCATAGCTGTTTCATAACAATAATGTATTTTGTTTTAAGTAACCTAGCAGGCCGCATTTGGATTCTTTTAAGTATTTTTTATTATGTCTGATTTTTCTTGGCTTGCTTGCTTTCTTATTGTTGTGGTTTTGTTGTATATTTTTTCTGTGGGTGTGGATTAAGTTTGCCACTTACTATATTTAGTTGGTTGAATTCGGATACCCGCATTCGTTGCATCCGCATCTTTGTGAGGTCGATATTGTAGCCATAGCCTGTATAGATGATGGTGAATGATAGCCGATTTTGCTCAATTAATGATTCTAGTATTGTTTTTGGTCTTGGTTTTCATGTTTTAACATGTTGCATGTAGGCTGTTGTTTGTAACGTGGTTTAGCTACCTAACGCGTAGTATGATGGTTTGGTCAGACACGAACAAATTATTAGTAGCGACAATCAATACTGAAAGCAAAAATAGTGCAACTAATAAACGATATATTCTTCGCATATGCATAACCATCGGGTATCCAAAAAGAGGTGGAACAAAATTTGGCTACACGCCAGTGCAGTGATAACTGCTATACTGTTATGCCGTGCCTATTAGTTTTATAGAACATGTGTTTAGACTGTTACACACGTTTATTATACATGTATTACTAGGTGAAACTTATAGACCGTACGCAACTGATTCATCAGTCTTTCTTGTGTTTTTTTGGGGCTGGCTCAGTCTGTTTTTCAATTGTCTCTGCGAACAGCTCTTTCCTTGCAGTTGTGTGAGTTGGTGGTTGCCGTGCGGTTGCTGCCTCTGTTGGAGTATCTTGGGTTGGTGTGGGTGTTGCTGGAGGAGGAGTGGACTGGTCACCCACCGGGGTTTCTGGTGTGGTTGTTGGTGAGGTCGAAGCCGCCACTGCTGGCTTTGGCAGACCGATCTGGGGAGCATCCATTATCTTTTTCAACACAAATGTGGGTGGGCCTTTTGAGACGGGTGTGGCGAATTGGAACTGGAAAACGTGCCTGGTGTTCTGGAGTGCCAGTATCGCAGCTGGAATAGCTTGAGGGTCCTTATTGTCCACCTCTTGTAGCAGAGTGTTAACGTCTTTGATGAGACCGTCTGTCTGAGGCGTGAAGCAGCTCATTAATGCGTTTCCCGTGCCGTCGGTTATGACAATTCTAAAGCAGTAGCTGCAATGGTAGTGACGCGTATATATGCATAATGTGTTAGTTAGAAGTTGAAATGTAGGAAGGAATGTACCTTCTATTTAGATAATATGTCAACATACCTGTTTTGTGGTTTCGGTTCTGTTCCATACTGATGGCATTGCCCATGCAGATACCCATACCTAAGTTTGCCACCGCATTCATCACATTTTTGGTAGTACCAATCATGAGTAGTATCCACTTGAAGTATCATAGCATCCTGTGTGAATAACACACGCTGCCAATGAATCAAGTTAGGTAGGATATTCAGCCGTTAATAGTGTTTTATTAGAGTTTGAGGGGTGCAAACCTGCTGAGTCTTCGGGTCGGTTTGTAAAAGTGTTGCCAACGGAACACGGTTTCTGTTCCGTTCGTCTTCCCAGTTTGTCAGCCTTTCCGTTTGCACTTCTAATTGCGGACCAGTCGCGTTAGCTTCATTGTACCTGTGTTTATATGAATGTAATGTTATGAATAGTTGATCAATGGTAATTTAAAGGATGGACTAATGAAATTATTCTTACGCAGCTAACAGTTCCTTCGTTTCTTGGACATCCGGGTTGAAGTAGTAACGGGTTGCTGAAGTAGCAGACAACTGTATTTGGCCTGTGCAGTTGAAAACGAAGACGTAGGTCAGATGAAGTTCTGCCAAACAGTAAGGTGAGTATTGATGGTATTGTATAGTATACCGGCATATCTCTTGAGATAACATGAACTGACAGCTAATATGACAGGCTGTTTCATTTGACCGTACTCATCTTCGCTGAAATTATCAGCATCGTCATTCCAGAGTGTGAAGAGGACGACATTGTTACTGTAAGGTTAGAACACTTGTTAGAATTATAATCGGTTACCTTTTCTAATGTATAATGGCAGTACTTGTACTCACTTGAGGTTACGGATCCCGATATTCCTTACTTTCACCCTGGTAGTGGTTGCACCTCCATACTCCTTGGTTTTGTCAACGTTATGCACATATCCGATGTAATCTAGTTTGGCAAGATGTTATGTGATATAATAATAGTTATGTTAATACATATTGCTTATTTACTTAGATTACCTGTGAGTATCAGATTCTTCTTTTCCAGCCTCGCATTTAGCTCGTTGAATGCTGCGAAATTAAAATAGTGGTATGGAAAGTCTGTGTCTTGTAGAGGATCAATCTGTGTGTATTTGCCTAGGCAGAGTACTATATCATTATCCAGTGTCTTGCCCCAAGTATCTGGCTTGTCAAAACCGAAACCTTGAATCTTATAAACACTGTTTATCTGTAGGTCACGTTCAAAGCGTTCTTTGTCTTTTAAGTCTGCGTTAGCTTGGATTGCAGTTCCCTGTGATGAGTTACGTGCACACAATTCATAGACCAATCAGTGTTTGATCATTATAGTGTCAATCTTATTTGGAAAAGGTCTGCTGATATCTTACTTTTTTATCGAGTAGCATACATGAAAAACCTGTAGGATCGAACCCTGGCACTTTAACAGACGTCCATTTGCGGTACACTCTAACTTCAATGTATTTGGTGTTATTGGCAGGATTCAGCTCAGTCAAATAGGCAAACTGTCGGGATGGGACGATGGGCATCTCCGCGCTTTTTGAGGACGTGCCTTCATCAGTGGTGAGTGCCATTTTCCTACGAATAAATATATGAATAAACAGCAATTAGAATTGCAAATATAAATATGGTGAACACATCCAATAATGCATCAGATCTTATGCTAGAACTTGGGTTGGGACTGGTATCGTAAGTTGATGGTGTGCCTATTTAATTTGTGTATATGTGAACTTATAAAACATGAACATCAGATATGATACATGCCTGGTTAAATGGCGCTGGTCAGATGTACATTACAAGTGGTTGGAATTGTAGTGAATTATATTATAGGAGGGACTTAATTTTTTTAAATACGCAGTCTGTGGTAGCCGCTGAACAAATAACTGAACCAATCAGCATACTGACACCGTACCGTGAAGGCATAAGTAAAGAGCGTATGATATACATGTATTATTAGCATGATATGCATGACTATCTGTCCTGTGTGTGGGTGAATAGTAGCTATAAATAGGAAACTGCTAACGGTCATTCAGTTTGGTAAGTTACTATAATATGACAGCTAGCAAACAGGCGTAGCTATAAGTTTGTAGCACATTGTTACTTGCCTTCCTGGGGATTAACCAATGACTCATAAGAAATAGTAAACTAATAATCTATATTCACTTCAGCAACGTGCTATGATATCGCTAGCACTATATAGACATACCAGTATATGTGTAAAAACTGTGTCATTATCACAGCAAGAAACATACAAACAGTCACCAAACACAGGAAACTAATAATGTACCTTAAATGCTAACTAAAAACACTAATCCAATAATATGCATGGGCTAAGGCGGGATAACATGGCAAACTGACAGGTAGTGAAACTTAGAAAAGACCAGACATACAGAATTCCACATTGTCAGAAGTATGGGGAATTAAATAGCAGAAAAAAGTAGGCGATAATCATAGGATAAGGGTGTTGTTGTTATGATAGAGATAA
>LBNU01023593.1:5843-30199 GCA_014162995.1 Artemisia annua
TTAGTGTATACTTGCTGATTATTGCTATGGTCCATATGTGCTATTTAATTTAAACCTATAGACTCACCAGCGTTAGCTGACTTTTAGCATGTTTTTCAGGTGCTTAAAGTATGATTATGTTGATGGCAGTGCATGGCGAGGTCATAAGAATCTTAAGTGTTTTTACACAAGCGTTACTCTGAAAACAATGGGACAGTCGTGTAACTGGGCTTATTTTATAAAACTTGAACTTATGTATTACATTTGACTTAAAAATTATGTAATATAATTTAACGGATTTTTACTCCGTTCTCTTTATCTTGTGTTGTGATTCCTAATTCGTAGCACCCCAAATGCTTGTATGCTTCCGCGAATCTATATTTTTGTGGGTGTTACACCATATTACATAGCACCAAACAATGATCAATTGTCTCTACCACATCATTGCAACTAGGGCATAAAAGAGAGTCCAACTCAATACCTCTTTTGTCAAGTTCCCATCTAACCGGAAGCCTTCCTTTTAATGCACGCCAAATGAATATGTTAACTTTTTTTGGTATAATATTATTCCACACCATTTCTTGCGTCAAATCTTCCTCATGCAAATACTTGATATCCACCATCCTTGACAGCGCCTTGACTGTGAAACGACCATTGTCTTCAAGAAGCCACATCCACGAGTCCCTACAATCACAAGATAGAGAAAAATCCCCTAAAACACTAATTAGATCTTCAACCTCTCCATTAGCCCTACCCCTTGGTTCCCTAACCCACTCCCACTTCCACCTCCATGATCCCTCAACCCATTCCCCTTTCTCCGCCACCTTCGCCTCCTTTCTACTATCCAAGTGGTATAACTTGGAAAATCTATCCTTAAAGCACATATCTCCCCTCCACCGATCTTCCCAAAAGTAAGTATCCCAACCATTTCCTACCCTCCTACAAAAAGAATTTGTAAACCCAATACACAATTTATCTAAATCTACCCCAACCTTAACAATGCCGCCCCAAACGCCACTGTCGCAAGCCTCCTTCAACGTGCTTACACTACTTAAACCACCATCACTACCATAAATACTCCTAATTACCCTTCCCCAAAGGGCCACAAAGCCCAATTTTTCCCACGTAACGACCCAATATTTAACCCCCCGACCCATAAGAAGCTAGAACTGATTCCCATTTAACCCATGACATGGTTTTCCTCTCCCCAACCTCTCCCCAAAAAAAAATCTCTCCTAATACACTCAATTTGTTTGATAACACTTACGGGCACACGAAACATTGAGAAAAAGTACATTGGAAGGCTACCAAGAACTGATTTTACCAATGTCAATCTTCCACCAAACGACATTGATTTTGCTCTCCATTCTGAAAGCCGTTTCTTAACTTTTTCTACAACAGGTCTCCAAGCACTCACCCTTGTCATATTCGATCCAATAGGAAGACCCAAATATGTAAATGGGAATTCACCTACACAACATCCCATCCATCTAGCCATTCCCTCAATCTCATTTTGAGGGACCCCGACGCCATACACTCGACTCTTATTCAAGTTCACCTTTAGACCCAAAACCTCTTCAAAACATTTCAAGTTCACCTTTACCTGTGAACACTAGTCACGAACATATATTTTTGATATTGAGGAAATAGCAACTTAGTTTATTACAAACTATCTTTTCTTGAAAGAAAATATATAGTTATGTTCCAATACATTTTAAAGTTTTCTTCACAATAGTTTGGTTTTAATCAAACCATTAGAGAAATTACCCCTATTTATTCCTAATTTGGCTAGTGAAAGCCATCAAGATAACCAACCAAACATGTTGATTTGATTTAGTTTGTGATCTATCTTCTTGCAATTTTTCCCTTTAAAGACCAATCCAAAATGTGTTATGTTAGCATTGCCTTTCAATGTTGCAAACACTAAAAAGTATAAGGAAAAAACAACAATATCTTAAACTCTAGACTTATCACTTAAACACAATTACCCTCTCATTTATACGAATTTATCCTTTTACATCACGTAATGAAACATTACACATCATTTTTCCACAAAAAGGTTAGATTGTTAACTACGTAATTGTGACACTTTCTAACATGAGTTAAAGCTTGTTGGGCAAGAAACGTTCTTAAGACACTACTATTTAAATGTTACTTGAATAGTGCTAGTGTTTATTTTTTATATCATTTATACTTTATAATTATTATTTAGCTACGTTGTCAAACACTTTTATTAAACAAACAACTACATGCCAATTCTGTCAATTGCTACAACCGCTAGTTTTGACGACATACTCAAGATTGACTTTATAAAATTACAAATGAACTTAATACTTTTTTGTTTGAGATAAAAAAAATATAATGAAATGAAATAAATGCAATACTATAAATGGAAAGAAGAAAACATTTTGAATAGAAGTAGCACCTTGGAAAGGTTAATTTCCACTCACCTAAAACTGTGAAAGCAGGAGCGTGCATTCGTCACGCGCATTTCAACCATGATTTATTCTCTCTGTTACTATTCCCTCGTGACATTGTCCTCATCACATGCAACAAAATTTAACTTTCAAATTTTGAATGTTGTTTAAATGTAAAAAAGAATTTAACTTTCTAAATTTGAATGTCGTTTAAATGTAAAAAATGTAAAAAGTTATCGCCGCTGCCGGGGATCGAACCCGGGTCACCCGCGTGACAGGCGGGAATACTTACCACTATACTACAACGACTCTTGTTGCTACCAATTTTATTGTTTATCTAGTAATTCAACTACTATATCAGCGTTTAACAAAATGATTATTTTATATAGTACTTTTTACATGGTAGTTTATGGTTCATAATCTTATTTTTAGTTTACTCATATAAATTTAATCTTTTCATAATCCTCACGTCACTTTCAAGATTATCTTTTTGAAAATTTTACGAATGATGCTCAAAAAGTATGCACGTACATACCCTCTAACTCAAGTATACTCGTCCTTAGATGAGATTCATGTACTACAACGACTGTTATTGTTACTTTTTTAGTTGTTTTTATCTTAATCCAACTATTTTATCTTCGTTAAACTAGATGATTATTGTACATACTCGAATGCTTTTTGCATGGTAGTTTATGGTTCATTATCTTCTTTTTAGTTTACTTATAAATCGTAATCTTATTACTATCTTTTTTCATAATTCTCACGTCACTTTCATGATTATCTTTAGAAAAATTTACATTACGGATGATGCTCAAAAGGTATGCACGTGTATACCCTCTGCCTCCTCAAGTATGTCCGTCTTTAGATGAGATTCATGTGCTATGGTGTACAAGTGTGCAAAACTTGGGACAAAACGTATTGAAACCATATTATTAATTGCTGTACCTCATTATTTGACAGCACGGTTGGTACTCGGTATCAATGAGTATATTGCTTGCTATTGAAAACGATACACATTCAAATTTGGGGTACCAGCAAAGTATGGTACTTGTTGATCTGGTATTTAATACTCATTACTTTTGGTACCAACATTGTATGATACAAGCATGATTCGATTTTGAAATGTTGCACGTACGCTCATCCATTAATGTCAGTAAGTGAGCAACTCTACCAAGTTTAATAATTAATAGAATACGCTTCATATGGTTGCAGACTTCTTAAGTGCACACAAATGTTAAATATAACATTTCACATATCATATAGAAGATGCACCACAAATTATGGTGAAACAAATGAAGAGGATAAAAGAATAGAGCTTTAACAACATGGATCAACCTTTGATAATACTATATAGAAATCAACTATGAGAGGGCTAATTATCCTCATTTTGTTGTACATAAACATGTAACTTAATTAACAACTCAACTTTAAAACAGCAAATTAAGGCCTAATCATCGTTCCATTCTTGGTAACCTGCTCGGATTCTGGTTTTCTTTCTGGCTCAATGGCCCGTCAATGCTACTACGAGCAGGAGGCATATCACCATTTCTCGTTGTTAGACAACCAGGAGGACCTTCAAGCAGCTGACAGTTATTACTACTCTTACTCTTTGTTTCACCAGCAAGGTAGCTTGTCAAAGCACGTTTAACTCCAAAACCCCTTCGTGGAGGCTTATTGCAGCTTCCGTGTAATGAAGGTGTTCTGTCTGTTGTTGCAGGGGCCACCAGGGGCCCTGGTGAAAACTTTGGAGTCCCGAAAGCAGATTTGTATGGTGTCCCTGAAGAAGGTATGCATGGGATAAGGGCTCGTTTGTGAGTGGTAACATCGGTAGTGGATGGTATGTTATCTGATTGTCTAGTCAAGTCGTCTACGTAAAGTAAATCATCTATTCGCGCCACAATGTTGAAGGCTAGACTCTCTAGGACCCTCGAGTAGCTCTCCAAGATTGATTTTCCAACGTCCTACAGCATCAGAAGATCAAATTATCAGTAATTGGGATCTTAAAGTGATTATGTAATATGAAACAAAGCTCTTGTTTGAATTTGTAATAATGTATGTGATTGCTTATTCAAACTGCTTGTCTGGTTATGCTTTTTTGACATAAACAACGCGGCCTGTTTATTTCACTTTATGAATTGAGAAAAACAATATGGATAAGTAATCCCAAATACTCAACTGCTTATCTGGATAAGGTATGCATGGCATATCTAAAATGACCAAGATAATCAGAATTAATTTTGTTGCAGACTTGCATCTAATCCTATGCTGATTATTTTGACTCCTAAATTATCAGCCTATCTTATCATTTTCACTATACTAAAACACTAAGAAACTAATTATATACAACTTGAAAACACTACCTTGTTGTGTTGAATCTTGCTGATGTCTAACGAGGTTTGAGTTAGACCAGGAAACCGATGTTTAAGGCAAAGTAAAAGACTTTCGGCTCGATCAGCTAGTGAATCCCTCTTGAAACTATCTGCCATTAGGTCCTTAACCATGTCCCATGAAGCTTTAGCCGCAGACTTATTTGGGTGTGGTACATTAGTTTTGGAGTGAATCCTTTTACGCCACACATAAATAGCTGTCTCCACACGGTTAGCAATCTCTAAAGCCACATGTTCAGATGAAAGATCAAGACAATCTAGCAAACACTCTGCTGAGAATTGCTCTGAAGTTATATAACGATATATAACATCACCTAAACAAGCTCTCCCATTCTACAAACCCAATAAAAGTTTTCCCAATAAGCGCTGGAATTAAAGAAACATTGTTGCAAATAATTTAAAAAAAAAAATGCTACCTTCGGCAGGGATTCGAAGTATGATTCAGGAACTTCCATATCTGATAAAGCAACACTATTGATTGCCATAGCCGCTTTTAGAATCTGATTAGCACATTCACGTTTATGTGTCAACTGTTTCCTGGTGTTTTCTTTTAGGCCACCAGCGGGGACACGTGGCACGGGTAGCCACCACTTTTCCTGATGATGTTGGAGTGGTTTACGGAAAGAGCCTGACCCGTCCGTCTCTGGTGCTACCACCCCCTGATCAACATACCAGAACTCCGTGCTAATGAAACTATCTAGTATTTCCTGTAAAACCAACAAAATATGCGTTAGATTTAATCACTGCATTATAATCAACTAATTTAGTAGTTTTCCAATCGTTTATCTGCTTAAAAAATTATTCTTAGTGCCTAAGTACTCTAGATAAAACAGTTACGGAGTAGTTTTTATCTAGACACTCAAACCAGCTTATTTCCTATGCAGATAAGCACTTAAACAAGCAATCCCAAACATCCTATTTGTAGACCATTTAAATCATAGTTATCAGTTTGAACAATTGAAACGAAAAATCAATGTATAAAGTAAAGAAAACTAACCAGAAGCAAGTTGTCTAGTTTCCGTAAAGCCGGGAGATTCATGAAAATATCTGATCTCGGTCTACAAGTCATGACCTCAAGCTTACTTCCATCAGGAAACGTCTGCCACGATGGTATTAATTCAACAATATGATCACTAACACAAAGAAGGCATTCCATCTCTCTTTGCCACATTTGCTTCTTTTCGGATTGCAATGGTTCCAATCTCCATAATTGACCAAATGCAGTGGCTGTATAAACAATCACAACAAATTTAGTACTCGTTGATTTCAATAACTACACAAAATTTTGAGAAGACGAGTAAGAATTACCGCAAAGATTTGTAATGGCGTTTGAAACCGCCAAAGCTGAGCAAACCCCTTTGCCACTACCAGACATGTCTTCGCCAAGCAATAATTTAGCAAATCTTTCCTTCATCAACTCCATATCTAAACAATTCAATTGCAAATAACAAAGTGTAAAATTACATACTCCCTTCATAACATTTTTACCCTAAAATTACCTCAGTTACTAAACCTTGCAAAGATTTTCCCATTGTACTTCAAATTAACTGTATTGCTAAATTCTGCAAATATTTACCAATTTTACCTCAATTACAAAATCCTACAAATAGTTGCCCATTTTACCTCATTTACTAACCTTGCAAAGAATTTTTCCATTTTACTTTAAATTAACTATATTACTAAATCTTGCAAATATTTACCCACTTTACCACAATTACTAACGGGGTGTTTGTTTAAGCTTATATGCGGCCTTATGAGCTTATCAAATTTCGGCTTATATTTCATAAGCCTCAATTTTCTAGCTTATTTTGATGTTGATTGACTAATCTAAGTTTATTATGACATAATAAACTTACATAAGCCCAAAGGTTACAAAATAAGCCAGAAAATCGGGGTTATGAAATATAAGCCGAAATCAAATAAGCTCGTAAGCCCCACGTATAAGTTTAAACAAACACTCCTAAATCTTGCAGATAGTTTCCCATTTTACTTTATTTTACATTAATTACCAAATCTTGCAAATATTTACCCATTTTACTCTAAATTACCTTATTTAAGTCAAAGCCCAATTTGTATATCAAAGTAATATTGACTTAAAGAACCTTAAAAACATGTTTTTTAAGATCCCAAAAAAACAGGAATCTAAAAACCAAAACTATAAAACCAAAAACAAGATCGACTAACCTGAAACAGTGGACCCCATATTCTTCATTTTCAAATTCAAATCATCATCAACCAAACATTGCTTAATTTTCACCTCATTATCTTCACATTTTCCATTCACCTGAGCTTTTCTAATGGGCCAACCAAGAGAAGTAGTAGTAGGTGAAGAATTCGAGTCGAAATGACTCGAATTCGAGCTACTACTGTTAATACTACTATCAAATGAATCATACCCATCATTATTCTTCATACTTGAATTTTTGTTCATGTTTGTGTTTTGTTCTTCAAGTATTTACAAGGTTCAAAGAGATGGGAAGATTTTATCAAAGATTTGTATAAAGTTGGAGAGAAAAGTGGTGTTTTTTTAGTTTGAAAAGAATTGTAACGTTGTTTGAGTTTGAGTTTTAAAGGGGGAAAAAGGGTAAAGGGTAAAAGACAATAACGTCTATAATTGTGGTTTTGAATAAATAAATGGAAAGGCTAGATTGCTAGATATAGCCGTAGGGATCTATAATATTTTATTATCTTGTTAAAAAAATATATATATAAAATAATAAATTGATTGTCTAAAGAGTGCCTTAGTTGGTTAATGTGTATTAATTCATGCTAGGGGTGTCCATTGTAATAGAATCATTATAAACGAGAACCAGAACCACAAAAATTGAGAACGAAAATAAGGAAAAGGTTTGAATTGAGAACCGTCTCAAGTCGGTTCGGTCTCGATACGATACTTGGTTTCGGCATGGATATTTTCAGAAATTCCAAACGAGTACCAAAGTGTTTAAAAAATTCAGTTTTTTAATTGACGGTCATTAATATAAAAGGGAAGCTTTAACATTACAAACATACGCAAAAGGTCTCCAAAAATGCAATTCTTTCCATTAATTCATGTTTAAAAAAAATGTCAAAATATAAGTTTATAATTGTTAAAAAGTATCAAGAACACGCATTTGTGTTCCAAACCTCAAAATACGCTTAATGCTTCATAACTTATTTACCTTTATAAGTTCATATCGCTTCTTACTTCACTTTAACAACCTCGTAATCATTCAAAAAATCTTAATTTCACTACATTTATTGTAATATGGTATCTAGTTAACTATTATCACAATAAAAGGGAAAAAAAATATATAGACATAGATGTCAATTAAAATAAACATCTATTAAGAGAATTATTGACATCTATGTGTCCTACCTAGATGTCAAACATCTAACCTATTTTCCCCCAATAAAAAGAACGATCCAAACAACCCTTTTGACAATTTTAATTTTCTTGATTCATATCCTTGTCATTCCCTCACACTATAAAAGAACTATAACCCAAGTTCTCATGTGTAATTTTGCTTGTGGGGTATACATTTAATCTTCGATTTGCGTCTTTAATCTTTACGTGTTTTCCACACTCTCACAAATCAACATATTTTGATCTTCAGGTCTTGACTTTATTTTCTCCAATCCCTTCGTGCTTTTCACACATTTTTTGCACTCCTAATGATTCCAAAACGAACCTAATTGTTGGTCACAATCTAATAGTATTTTAAGGACCGCACATTAGGTAACGCTCACTACAAAAAAATGTCATCCATTGACGCTTAAGAAAAAGAGTCACAAAAAGTGAAGAAAGTGTCACTAAAAGTAAAATAGTGTCACCAAAAGCATGGCACAAGTGTCACTAAAATTTTTATTTATTTCTACCACACTTAAAAGTGTAGGTAGAAGTCTAGTAGGTAAAAATTCATTTACAGTAGCACAAAAAATTGTGAATACACATTTTTTAATGAAAAATGTCATTAAATCTCAAAATTTTAAGCTTTTACCCATATTTTTAACAAGTGTCGCTAAAAGGTTAGGTTTAATGACACTTTTTTGTGTCATTAGAACCTCTGTCACTAATGTCTATTTTCATGTAGTGAGCTCAACATTTTTTTTTTCTTTTTTTTTTTTTTTTAAGAGTTGAAAGAAGTTAAACATCAAATGCATGAAATATCTTAAAAAGGTCATGTTTTCCTATTTTACAAAGGTCATTAGCCCCAAAATTGTTATTTGTAGGATTTCAGTTCTTCCGCTAGAGATTTTCAAACCCCCGCCACTAAACTACAAAGTTTATAATGTTGTTTTATTAATAGATGGAATTTTACTAATTCATTCGTTTACAAACAAGACAAAACACAAACATACAGAATGTTATTCTTTGCGTGCCGTTAGAGGACCTTGATTTGAGGAAAGAGATACATCATGTGTTTCTACGTAACGTTTGGTCAATAGCTAAATATTATGACCGTCTTAAACTGGACCTACAAAATAAGTGAACGATCAAGTATCATTTTGTAATTTGTACACTCATAAGACTATAGGAGGTGATAGATGTAATAGGTTTTTTATTTTTTATTATTATTATTTTTTTTAGAGCTAAAATAATCTAATTTTTGAAAATCATATAAGAAATTGTGCGACAATACTAATTTCTAAGGAATAAGATCCTCTCAAGTTGAGAGGATTAACTTGACTCAAGTTGGGACAATATGAGCCATTGGATTTGATCCAATGACTCAAATCAAAAGAACTTATTTTGATTTGAACCATTGGATTAAATTCAATGGCTCACAATCATGCAACTTGAGTCAAGTTGATCCTCTCAATTTGAGAGGATCTCATTCCAATTTCTAATGATAATGCAAGGTGTTTTCTTACCTGTTAGTTGTCTCTAACTTTTATACATCATATATTATCTTTATACTAGTGCTTTTGAGCGGTGTTGTAAAAATCGGCCGAATCGGCCAATTAACCGGTGATTAATCGCTAATCGGCCATGGACCTTTGAGAGATTTACAAGTTAATTGGCCGATTAATCGGGCGAGTCAAGAAAATCGGCCGATTAATTGGTTAAAAATCGCTAATCGGCCATGAACCGCCTCAGTACCGATTCATGATTTTTGCAATATTGCTTTTGAGTATACTTATTACTAGTAGTCTTTTTAGTGTTATATGAACAATGTGTCGCAGGTTAGTTTAATTGATAAACTTATTAGTTATACGTGAAGTACGTTACTAGAAAGTATATATATGTATGTGAAATACTGTGTGTAGCTTACGTGTTGTAAGGTGTGAGTATTTATCCATAAAAGAAAACTTTGATTATATTTTGTTTTACAACTATTTGGATCAGCTCATTAACGAGCATTACAAGAATTTCATTTTATATTACAAAGCAAAAACAACACAAATCTTGTTGAATTCAGGTGGGATTAAATATGAAAAAACTTGGGGAAAAAAATGATTTTTTTTATTTAAAAAGTCAAAACTGTTACAGAAATGTAAAAAAGTTATTGATTAAAAATTGTAATTTGAAGAATTTGGTGGGACAACTCACAAATGGAGATGAGGATTAAGGCTAATACTGTAATTAAGGAGGAATAACTTTAGACGGTAGGCACGTAGCCGTATGTACCCCCACCTCTTGACCTCGTCACCCAATGCTTTGTTTTATATCCTTTCGGCATTAATGTCAATAGATCCCTAAATCATTAAATAAAAGCTTAAGTTAGTTATTGCATCTTGTTTCCAATAAAACCGGAAAACTATACTGTATTAAAGCTGTTGTGTGTCCGTAATTTGTTCAAGGAAGTTGACTTTAAATCATTAAAGTTGATACTGTAATTTTATTTTTTGTTTATGTATTTTTGTGGTGCATAACCAGTTTATTGATGTATAATTTATTATAGAATAAATAGGCCCAAGCCCGTCTGTGGGCTTAGGGTCCATTAGGGTTTACTCATGCAATCTCTATATAATGTTTATGAATAATAATGATAACCTACGGGGAATTATGTAGTCTAACATGGTATCGGAGCAGGTTTGATCCTCAGACCTAAGTGGCTATGTTGCCTCCCTCTAAGCCACCCCGTCAAACCCTATCCTACAGTCTTCAAAAATTTTGCCGTCACTTTCACCATCCATTTTCTTGCCGTAGCCTTTCATTAACCCAATCACCATTGTGTTTATTGAATTGAAACTACACGTTGCATAATACCATCCAAAAGTCAAAAGCAAATATTCACCAAGATCATAGAAGAAAAGAAGGGACATAGCAATAGAACTTTTATTATTATACAATTCAGTTAAGGAATTCGAATTGTGTGATTGACCGAGAAAAAGATGGCTTTGAACAAATCTCGACTTCACGTGTGTCTGATATTGGATGTGATTTTATGGCTACCGAAGGGATTATTTGTTTTAATTTTTTTTTTTTTTTTAGTCGATTGTTCGTACGGCTTTGTTACCAGTTGACCGTTGGTACCAGTCCCTAAAGTCGACCGTTGGTACGGTGTTGTTACCAGTCGACATAGCCGACCATTGGTACCAGTCAACTAAAGTCGACCGTTGGTACGGTTTTGTTACGAGTCGACTAAAGTAATGTTTTTATTATGTTGATTTTTTTTTTTTTTTTTTCTTAGTTTACTACTCCAGTCCGAGCTTTCGCGATTTCGCCGCTCGGACTGCAGGGGAGTATTATAGAATAAATAGGCCCAAGCCCGTCTGTGGGCTTAGGGTCCATTAGGGTTTACTCATGCAATCTCTATATAATGTTCATGAATAATAATGATAACCTACGGAGAATTATGTAGTCCAACATAATTCAGTCTCTATTGCTTAAGATCCAATAAAATCAAGTGAATATGTCTAACGGTATGATGAGATAATAGTGAAAACAATTATATATGTTTCTTAGAAACGATCAATGTTTGTTATCATATATGTATTGGGCGGTGTTATTCGCACCGCTTTCACATTATTTGCACGTTCTATGACATTACAAAATTATTTTTTATTTTTAATTTATTATTGTTCGCACCCCTTTTAAATACCATAATTTGGAAGAAAATCCTTCTCGGCACTTGTTATTCCTGCAACAGACCGACATAAAAATACAACAAAAACTAAAAATATCGAAACATGTTTGTTCCTGTATCAAACAACTTATTATATTTGGAACAAACTCACACTAAAATAAATAGAAGTAAAAGAAAATAAAGGAAAGGAGTGAAAACATGATTGGGTTGGGGTGGGGGACGGGATGGCCAAGTCTACCCTAATTTATATTAGGATGTGCTCTCTAATTTTATGGCTAGTTATTATTTCAGTCTAAATGTTATGTTTGAGTGCCGAACATAGGTTTACTTTAACTTATTTTAAAATGGTACTCAATCCGTCTCAATTTTGTTCTCCATGTTTTCTTTTTCAGATGTTTCAATTTAATTGTCCACTACTAAAAATAGATAGGGAAGTTTAACCAAGTTTACTATATTACCCATGTTTAAAATTATTATTACATACCTTATAGAAGACTTTATTTAATTACCTAAGGGCAAAATTGTGTCATTCTGTCAAAAGTAAGAAAGAGAAAGCTGTAATAAATGTACTTTTTTTAAACTGTGTGTTTTTTGTCGGAGGAAAATAATTTTAGAACGGAGGGAGTATCTTACTATCTTATAAAGCTTTTAGGCATACTAAAAATGGAATCTCTTAAAATTAAGCAATACAAGTTATAAAGCTAAAAGTACAAGTAACTAAGACACATTTTCTAACATTTACAAGTTCTTAAACTCAAAGTACAACTAATTAAATAGAAATATTAACATTAAATACAATAAATAAATCATTATGTACATTAAATACAATTAATTAATTGATCAATAAATACAATTAATGCACTTATTAAAACACCATTACATAAGAAATACAAATTATCAACCATTTGTACAACCAACTTAAATACAATTCCTGCATTAAATGTCACTAAAACAAATAATAAAGCACATTATACAAATATTCAAGCGAGCAACAAGCCAAATGGGCTCGAGCCCGAACGGGCAACAGCTCAATGGGCTCGAACCCGAACGGACATGGGCAACGTACTCGAGCCAAACGGATACGAGCCAACAGGTTTGGGCCCGAACGGGCACGAGCTAAATAAAATTCTTGTTATACGTAAGTTTATTATCAAAAATAACATAATAAACTAAAATACATGATTCACCGAAAAAATTTATTTCAGGGTACCCACCGCCGCAACGCACGGGTACCCTGCTAGTAATTGCAAAAAGGCGTACTGTATCCAATTTAGTTATCACTTGATTATATGGTCGATTGAGAGCGAAAAGACAAAATACGTTTCTAGCAGCAAGCTATGACATGAAACGTAACTTCCAACGCAATTAAAAATCCTTAGTTGGCTTGCTATCCCATTTCTCGTGGGGAGAATATGAATGGTATAGTCAGTAGCTTTGGTTATGCTAGCTCTTCTTTAGCATCAGGTGATCAAGTATGCGATTTTATTTGTGCAAATTTCTAACAACAACAATAAAAAGAAAAATACAAATAAGAGTTATGGCATATAAGGGGTTGGTTCATTCTTTTTATTTTATTACTTTTTGGGAGACTTTACCTTCTTCGTTCGAAGCTTTGCAAAAGCTAAGTCATATTCTCTTCGGTGATGTTATAGCATATCGCATTTCCTTGTGATTAACGTGATGTGGTTGTTCTATAGGGTTTATATAGAGTGATCAATCATGCAAGATATTCTTGAAAAGCGAATTGACAAGAGTGACTAGGAGATGGAGATTTCTGAAAAAACTACGAATAAGCAAGGAAATCTTGACTTGCGTGTTCAATTCAAGCGGCAAAAACTTGAACTTTGTACATGTATACTTTAAAAATTGGTGCTATTGTCGCTACACTAGGAGCGTGGATGTTGAGAATGCCCTTAGTCTATATAGATAGGCTTTAAGAGGGAAAAAAAAGCAATTAAGCCGTAAGCCTAAAAGAAGGCTTTAAAGAATCTTAAGCTTCTCATAAATAACTGTTTTGCATCTTTTGAGATGACTCCCTTATTTACAACCTTCATTTTCATATGACAAAGACTAGAAGGTAAGCGAAAATTTTCTTTGGATCTCGAAGCACCACCATGGCACCCATTCCTTGACAAAACCCCTTACTTCCTTAACATATGTGGAATCAATTGTATGTGTTTGGGTAAAAGTTGTTGAAATCACTACTTTTACCCTAAATATTGCATATTCTATCAAAAAATGTTCTTTATGTAATGATCTACCTTCTATAAGATTCTCTAGAAGCGACTAGCCGCTTTCCGAATGCCCTTTCCTTCGGTGCCAAGAGAGTCGCTAGCTTGCTAGTATTCTACGGGTGATAGCTTCCACGCCCTTCCTGCCTACTAAAATAGATGTGATTGATCATGACAACCCTTAAATGTATTCAGATTAATTAGATATGTCATTGAAAGAAAGTGAAATGATTCCCCCTTTGTTTCCAAGATTCCGAGGATGAGCCAACCCATCTTATCTTAACATCATTTATGAGAAGCTGGACAAAAAAGCCTCCTCCTCAAATAAAGATGTCTCTAACGTAACCCTCTCGGGAATAATATATTTTTGTTTTGTGACGGGTTCGGTTAGAAGGACAAAAGAGAGATGCTTTCTATCAATCAAAAATAGATATGCCTTTCCAGGAGCACTACGATCTGCATCTCAAATGGTCTCTTATCAAACCTCTATTGGTCTTATTGTTATTGGGCACTTTGTGAGATAAAGATACGAAAAGCCAAAAGAAAAATGTTGATAACCGGTTACGAATGCTTAAGTTACCTACATTGGAAAAATGTCGGAAACAGTTACAAGAATATATCGGTTAGGCTGCACACATCTTAGTATAAAACTTGCCTCCTCAGACAGTCTAAACAAAAAAAACCTCGACTCTTTATCCGTTTACCTTGGTCAGAACAATAATGGTGTTAAAGCTTTTTGGACCAACAGATTGAGTAGTTCAGCAACACAAGAACAATAGTCAATCTAGCCGAGCGGGGTATGCACATAGATTTTGTTTGTTGCATCAAAAAACATTTTTGCATATAAAAATTAAAACGGATCAGATTGAATTCGATTGATTGCGGATAAAAGCTATAACGTACTACTTTATTTATAAATGAAAAACAAATCATTATGTTTTCTCTACTTTAAAAACACTATTTTGGTTTACCAAGTAATGAGTTCGTTGTTTTTTTTAGGGGCAATTTCATATATATCCTTGGAAATTTTTCAAAAATTTCATATATATCCTTTTGATGCATTAAATGTATTATACTTTATGCATTAAAAACTAATAAAAAGGATATACATAAAATTTATGAAATTTACAAGGATATACATGAAATTATGCCTTTTTTTAAATGTTTAATGCAGTGAGCATGTTTTAGATGTATTTATGAACTGAAACAAGTACACTCTATTTTTTAGATTAAAAAAATAAATAAGTAATGAATTCATATACGGAGTAGATGACTACATCACAAGTGCCCGTTTTGTCCCATAAAATGAGGTTGAAACGTTCAGCTCAGCTTACGGCAGATTAACGTGATAATGGTGAAGCAGGTGCAACCGATCCTATTAGTTTATCAACAGTACTTAGAAAACTAAACGAAGACTAATAAACCATATTATTACCAAAGAGTTATTTAATCCCTGAGGAGATTGATCAATAAAGATATGCATGAAAACATGCAGTACGTATACATTCTTGATGTGAGTATATGTCGTGACTTATGAGCGACCAATAACTACGTTTAGCTTACTCCAGTGGTGAATTTAAAACTTACTAAAGCCGTAAGTCCGTAATAAAAAAACGTTAAAGATTTGAACCACATGCACTAAACCGTTGAGCAAAGTAAATATTGACTTTACATGTAATGCATCCTCTTTATCTTTTGCAAAAGAAACTTTTTTCTCATTTCAAAACCTTTAACGTCAAAAGAGTAATTTTATATCTTCTAACGGTTAGATAACATAAAGTTAAATGTGTAATAAATTTATTTGTTGATATACGCAGAATACATTTCAATACCTTTCAATGGGTTGGCACAGTTTTGGAAGTAATCAAAATTCACAACCACTTGATATTATGGCTACTTTACTTGTTAACTGCTAGTACTCGTAGTTAACTTGGGTAATGTTATTTTTATTTATTTATTTATTTATTTCATTTTATTTTTTCTCTTAATTGTCAAATGAAAGCCTAGCTATTAAGAAACGGTTTAAACATGTCAAAAGATGTCCATGTGTATCTTAGATGTGTAGATTCGTTTAAATCACGCTATCATAAGGATTTAGCTTGTGTGATTTAATGTTAAGGGCAATGGTAACCTTGCAGCAAAAAATTTCTATGGCACCAGAAATCTGACGGCACCACATTCTGGCCGTATCCGTTGGCACGAGAAATTCTGGTGCCGTCGGCCTTTTTTTTTTTTTTTTTTTTTTTTTTTTCTTTTTTGTTTTTTTTTTAAATAAAATTAAACATACATAACATTAAAAAAAAAAACAAAACAAACATTACATAAAAAAAACACACATTACATTGAATTTCAAATACAATTCCCCAACGGTGAAACATACGAACGTAGAAATAACGATCAATTTAAATAGACTTGTAATTATCGATCAGTTCTGACTTTTCTTCCCAAACTTGCAACACTTGTTCCCTGACCATTTTCAAGGGACTTCAAGTTGCAAAATCCGTTTCATCATTTCTTAAAAGGGTTTCTATACCGACCCTGATTATTGGATGGCGCTTGAGGCAAATGACGTAACCTTTCGACCTCTGGAGCACGAGACTCCCTCTGTCGAATAGTAACGAGCGATCTCCAACCAAAACAACTTGTTAATCAACTTAAGTTCATTTTCTTGTTCAATGCGTAATCGGGTAAGGATTGTTCTTTGCACCTCATCTGGTTGGTTGCCATAGTGTTTGTTGTTGAATTTAGTTTGAGTTGTTTGTTGATACAAAGTTGCGCAAAGATGATATTATACAGAAACTAGCCGTTATATAATTTTATGGAGAAACTAGCCGTTAGATAATTATAATGGAGAAACTAGCCGTTAAGCATTTTATTCAAACTTAAACTTAAAGTTACATCATACAAGACCATACGGAAATACTTAACATAAAGCAACACACGATACAGTAATACAAAGCCATTAATCCCGATATCGGTTCAGAATGGGTTTCTTCTCAAGATCAACCAAACGTGAAAGTATTGGAATGTTGCCAGCATGGCGTTCTCTGATACAACGTTTAATGCGTCTTCAATACGAACATTGGCTCACGTGTAGGCTGCAAATTTCAAGAAAATGTCATGAAATACTTGACATTCAGAGTTCAACCGTGACCATTTACTCGTTATTTGGCTCCTTGGTACGGTGAGGACCATCTGATTGTTCATTGAATCTTCGTGTTACGACTGTCCAAAAAACGGCCTTCCATCGCATGGAACTCATGAACATTTTGCCACATATCGGCTAGCAAGGTTTCTTCTTCAATCGTCCAACGATTTGCCATTGTGAATTTTGTTTAGAAAGTGAAGTGTGTGAAAAATTGTATGATAATGTATGCTATTTATAGGAGTGTATTAAAGTTTATAAAATTCAAAATTTGAACATGTGAGCGGGATAATTTGAAATTTAAAACTCATTGTTCAAGGCGGTTAAACTTTTAAATTTCAAATTCAAATATAAAAATCAAAAAAAAAAAAAAAAAAAAAAAAAAAAAAAAAAAAAACGTGTGCAGTAAACATTTGCTATTCAAACGTACGAAATTTCAAATTTAAATTCAAATGGGCGGTTAAACGGTTGAATTTCAAATTCAAATTCAATAGCGGGATAATTTTTGAATTCAAATATGTTCAAACAGCCCTATAAATACCCATTCCTAGTTCCTTAAAAAACACACACAAATCATACACAAATCACAAATTTCATCTCTGAAACTAATGGCTAATCACAATTCACCAAATAACGGTTCAGAATACAACACCCCTCCTGAGGATTTCTTTCCAGTTTTCCAGTATGACAATCAACAACACAATATTCCACCGCAAGATTTGTATCCAGTTTTCTAGTATGACACTCCACCACAAAACACTCCACCTGAAGTTCTGTTTCCATCTTTAAACAATCCACCACCACAAAACCCACAACCAAACAATCCACCACCACGGGCATTGACTGAAGATGAACTGTACGAGCAAGACATGCAAGAGTTGTTGAGGGTTCAGGCTGAGGAAGAAGAGGAGAGAAGAGCTCGTGAGGAGTACTGGTTAGCTAAACGGGCTCGGAGAGAAGCTCGTTGTGCATATCGAATCGCACATGGATTGCCCCGTGTGTCAACGAGTGATGACGATTCGAGTGCTTCAAGTGACGAGGGCTGGGTCTCGGATGATTCGTTTTACTGAATCGTAGTTTTATCGTACTGTAGTTTAAGGCTTTCAATTTCCGTTTCGTTGTTTCATGGTTTAATTAACGTATCTATGTTTAATGTATTTTCGTTTTAATGTTTAACGTATTTTCATTTCGTTAAAATCTTACATGAACTTACTATCTAAGTAGTATTTTTTTTATACAAAGAACATGATTAAAAAAAAAAAAAAAACCTCACGGCGTGGGCTGTTCACCACGGCGCAACAGCCGACGGCGCTACCCACGGTGTCGTGCGCCATCCTCTTTTCTTGGCTGGTACCATGGCACGAGCTTAACAGCCCATGGTACCCTTCTCTCTAACTAATAAAAGTTTAATACAACACTTATTGTAGGCCTACAACCAAAACTTTGTTTGTTTTGAGTACTATTTAAATTTCATCCGGCAAAATAAACATGCTAGTTGGACAAAGTCAAATCCTTCACCCAACAAAAATATATACCAAAATATTATTCGATATTGATACATAATGAAAAGTTTATGAAAAAAATCCGTGTACGGGTATTATAAGTTTATAACTATATAAGTATAAAAGATTTCAAATAATTTTATAAATCTTGTTTTGCACATGGTTAAATACTAGTTTTATATGTGAAACTATTAGATTTATGATGATGATGAAAAAAAAAAAAAAAAAAAAAAAAAGTTTTACCTGCTATGAGAATATTAAGTATCGCGAAAACTTGTATAAAAACTACAAATCTTTTATATAATAAAACAAAACCCCTATTGGGAATTTTTCATTTAAAAAAATGGAACCATTCCTTTTTTAGTAATAATTTTTTTATTATGATTTTAATTATAATTTTTTATTATTAAAGATAATCATTTAAAAAGTTTAATCCTATGGTTAGTTGCATTTTATCTTTATCTTTTGTGTTTATCTTCTACTTATGTAGTATATCAACAAAACAAATTTAAAGATTAAATTATTTGTTTTTTAATAAATAAAAATATATCATTCAAAAAAAATTTTAAAAAAAAAACCCGCGCGTGCGCGGGTATTATAACTAGTAATGTATATAAAAAAAAAAAGTAAGGTGGAATTCTTAGTACGTACCTGATGCCTGTAATTCAAGTAACTGTTAGATCCAGCAAGTAACACAGCCCATCTAGTATTCCGAGATACAAAGAAGTCTTTTCGAGGATGATTCGTGTAAAGTGTAAACAATTTCTTTGTCTGGTAGAGTTGAAAATGGTAATCAAATTTGGCCTTAGTAGCTCTAGTTGGACCAGGATTGTTATCGGGCCAGGCTTAAAAGTTAAAACCAGTCTTTCAACAAAAAGCTGGCTTGATATATGCATCGTCTGGCTGGACCGCATCAAAATCAGGCCTTATCGGGCCAGATAATTTAGTAATAGTTTTAAGCAATGCCTAATATGCCTATCACTTTCTCTACGAGTAATAAACAGGAGGACGAAATGACGAATGCTGTTACTTAACGTGTTCTCAATCTAATAATACTTTTGAATGACTTCCACGTTACGAAAACTACGTCGACATAATGATTACAAATCACTGTATTTTATTGTAAAAAGTACCATAAATCTTGAATATAAGGCTAGCCAAATAGCGACCCTCGTCGACTTTCATTTTTCTTGCCACTTCAGCTTTTTTTTTTCCTACGATCTACAACCGACACTTAGGCACAATAAAACGACATACAAAAAACATACTTCAAAAAAATATATTTTAAATATTAAAACACACACACAAACAAGCACAAGACCTCGGTCGAGGTAACGACCTTAGTCTTCAAATAGCACCTGCCGACCCACACCGACCTTCATGCTGCAAGTAGACGACCCTCATGCCGACCCACAACGGCCTAATGGTCAATCCTCTTGTTGCGGGTAGCCTAACAAAATGGATCTATTATATACCCGTTGACATAACGCAACCCAACCCAACCTAACCGAACTCACATAACCCAAGAAATATAAGTCAACCAATCCTGGCGGATAAGTGAAATCTTACCAAAAAGAATATAAAAATTCATTAACGAACCTTCCTTTGTTTTATTATTGTCATAGCTACCGGTAACGTAATAGAACAAAAAACCGTTACGCCAACTTCAAGATATATATTTTGTTCAAAAAAAAAAAAAAACTTCAAGATATTGCAAGAAAAAAGGACCCCAAATTTTCAATAGATCCATTTCAGATCACCTAACAAGGTTGTCATCCAACAGGTTCTGTTTTTTTGTCTGTTTCTTGCTTCTTTTTTTGTTTTTGATATGTCGACTTAATTTGTCCAGGTTTCTTTTTAGAATTATGCTGATCGTTTATATTTGCTAATATTGTTTGGATAAAAACAAACTGGTTATAATTATCTGTTTGTCTCTATGATTCTGATTATTTTACCTATGAAACTATCTGAGTGTTTTCAAGAAACTACTTTGTGCTTATTCTGGTCTATATAAGCACTTAAAGAAAATAAGTATGTTGCAACGTGAATAATTTTAAAGCAGACAGACAGTTGATCACAAACAACGCCTTATTAAATTTTGTTTATGACAGAGGTTTAAGCACTTAATGTTTATTCCATGATTGTTTTGCATACTTTGTTGTTTATGTATGTAATAGCTCCCACACAGATAGTAAATTCTTCCCAATGCACTGCTGATTATTGCTATATCTGAATTGTTACAAAATAGTAACTTGCGTATAGGTGCCGTTCAAGGAAAAAAAAAAAAAAAAAAGGTAACTTGCTTATAGGTGTTCAAAAGTAAGTGGATCTTTTATTGTAACCAATTAAACTTACCAACTTTTTTCATTGAAAAGAAAAAAAAGGAAACAATCAGAAGATAGAATACTACTAGTTTTTAGTAACTTTTTATACAGCACATGTTCCCTGCATAAAAGAATCATAGTTATTTTGATGGTGAGTTTTTGTTTGTTTGTTTGTTTCTGTACTTTTGCCCATGGCATTAGTTCATATCGTAGTTAGGACTTATACAGGATTTGATTCTTCAGGTTTATCTTAGAATGATCAAATATCTAACTAACCATATAGTATTTTTCCAGGTCGTGTAACGGTGTCATACTATTCTTATTTTTTGGTTAATCATAAAATTTCTAACTATTTTCTCACTTGTGCTGAACTATAGTACCAAACTCATTGGTGTTGTAACTTTTTTTAGCATGATGTATTTGCCATTTAGTATTGATCGTGCATATTTATGATGCAGGTATTATCCTTTTGGAAATAGCGTTAGCAAATTGTACATTGATGAGAAGCCTTCTCCGTGACTAAACTTTGGTGATATATAAAAAAACCAAGTTCCTTATAGATGTGGCTTCTACATAATCTCATAAACAAACTATTGATTGGAGGAAATGATGTCTGCGTAGAGGTTGATGATATCAACTTGGTTGAATCATACAACTTCAATTTGCCATTGAGAAACGAAAAAGGCAAGAAAGATGTTTTGGTCGGGTCACACTTCACTGATGTACGTCTATCTACTCCGAGTCAGTTTATTATGCTCTCTACTTTAAATGTAAGTACGATGTTAAGTTGAATTTTTGGTATAGGTTCCGCATATAAAACAAGAACGCAAATGGGATTGTGGCCTTGCTTGCGTCTTAATGGTTTTGAGAACCCTTAACATCAACCATTATGATAGTGAAGATTTGGAGGCATTTTGCCCTACAACTAGGTATTCTTCTACACATAAAGCTTGAAGCATTAGCTAGGATAATTATTATATTTAGTAGGGTAAATGACTACAAATATGTGTTATTTGATTGAAAATACGTAATCGGTATAGATGTGGCAAAGTGGGCAAGCTAGATAATGTGTCAAAATGGGTTTGGGTTGAAATGGCGCATCTTTAGTATGGTTTTAATATACACTGCTTTTGATATGAACACAAATACATTTATTGTTAAATCTTCGCCTACAACGATTAGGATGTTGTATGCATACAAAAATTAAGACATTTCGAGACTTTCAATCCGTTAGACACATCTGACCATTTATTCGACCCACTTGACTATTTGAGAGAAAACACATCCCAAATCAACCCATGTATTAGGTAAAAAAACTATTGCCACAGTAGTATGAACTAAGTTCTAATTATGTTGTGTATCATCAATAGTATAACTCGAATTTTCCATACAATGGCTACTGTGCGGTTGTTTTGCAGTATATGGACGGTGGATCTGGCATATTTACTGGAGAAGCTTTCTGTTAGCTTCTCTTACATTACTGTAACTTTAGGCGCTAATCCTAATTTTTCATTGGAGACATTTTATGAGGTAACTTCTTGTTTTTCAAACAGAGTTGTATGTCTATATCTTGTTTGAGTCTTATTTTATTATTCTTTAAACTTCCTTTAATGCACCCAGTTAGGCTTTCTGTCTTATTCACTTTTGAAAACCAGTATACTAGTATTTTATCTTATACAAATACTCCAAAATATTTATGGCAGGAGCAACTGACTGATGATATTGTAAGAGTTAATAAGCTATTCCAGAGATCACAGGAAGCCGGGATAAATATAGAGGTATGGGCTATGAACTTTCCACATGTTTTGCCTCTATAAAAAATGGCACGAGATTCTGAACTTATAAGCTTCACAGTCCAATTTTTCTACATATAAGTAATTAGTAGCTTTAATATTTGTTAGTTGCTTGCGACAAGGTAATGAACTCCGCTTTTCTAACAGTGCAGGTCAATAACGGGGAATGAAATTGCCTTGTTAATCCTGTCAGGAGAATATATTGTGATTGCTTTAGTTGACCAATTCATTTTGAGGTACAAGTAACTGTAAATACATCTCTTTTTTTATCATCAATGTCTTGAAAAAATGTTAGATATTAACAATTAAATAATATATGCCGAAGATATTGTTTATGAATAGTAAGGTTGCTTCTTTGTTTCATTTTATGTCTCCTCAAAAAAAGAAAGGCGAAAGGTTGCTACCATCTGCACTGTTAGACGCAATTAGCTTAATCTATTTATATTTAATTTCTGTTGCCTTTTCCTGTTCTTTAGTCAGCCTTGCAGGGAAGACATTTTCAAACCAGATTTCTATGGCGGTTCCTCTAGTTATACTGGTGAGTAAAATTACTCGAGACCATTTAACATTCACTTGCATTAAGAAAGTTCTGAACCATTTTAAGATATTCTTAAAATTTGGACTTGTCATGTTTCCGCTTCTAATACTATTAACTATGCTTATGACTTGCATAGGTCACTATATTGTGATATGTGGCTATGATGCTCTTACAGACGAATTTGAGATCCGAGACCCCTCCAGTTCTAGGTATAGTTCAATCTCCACATTCCTTTTTACTTTCTAATTTCATGGAGGCAGATGCAGGATTAGTAAACTCTAAGAAATGTAAATAAAAATCATTATCCTATTATACTACTGATGGCACTCTAAGTTTGTCCGCCCCTAATATTTTAAGGGGATAATTATCTACAGTGACCTTTTAATTTCCCTATTCAATTTTTAAACTTGCTAATCATTCCTATTGTAGGCATTGTTACTAGTAAGGTTCGATGTGGCCTTTGAAACATGCTAAGACGTGACATTTAAAACTCGTAGGAAACGTCAAACCTTACTCGTAACAATGCCTACAATAGAAATGATTAGCAAGTTTGATAATTAAATAGGAAAATTAAAAGTTCATCATAGAGAAAAGGAAAAATTGGCAAGTTGGATGCATTTTTAGATAGGGGGGGGAAATGATAACAATAGCCCTAAGGTTATGGTTAAACAAACTCCTTTTCTGTTTCAAAATAATGCTAACATTAAGACATGACTAAAAACATTTCCACCTTTTTCGGTTAGACAATTATCCCCTTTATTAATAGGAGTCATTGCATTAAACTATGCGGCTGCAACTCTGCTGTGTAAAACTTTTATATTATCCTGGTGGTACATGAATAGAATATATATTAGCCAATTCCATTTTTGCTTATAAATCAAATGTTATCATTTCTCTCTAACTTCTGAAACTGTAAACTCAGAAGTCGAGAAACGATCTCGTCAAGATGCTTGGAAAACGCTCGCAAAAGTTTTTGCACAGATGAAGATATCTCTTGGTAACGTATTCTATTCATTTCCATTATCTA